>GL379798.1:107856-147677 GCA_000143925.2 Caenorhabditis brenneri | reverse complement strand
AAGCTTTTTGACTGGCATCCGAATAATATAAACTTGACATTGAAAGCACTCTGACATGACTTGTTAGTCCCTAATAGGTAATATATAACAAAAAAACTCTTCTAAATTCCAAGTTAGCACATCGAAATTCCATAATAAAGTAATTTAGATACTTTTCGTTCGTGTTATCAACCGGACTGTATTGTGAAGAAGTCGCATCCGAGCAGGTCTTCCTTGTCCATCCTGGCGCCCTCCTCTTGCTTCTGAGGAATCCTGAAAAAAAAACATTAGGCGGAGAAGTATTTTGAGCTCGTTTTGACTAACCGCATCTAACTCTAATATCTCCTTTTGATTCCATAGGTCGCCGTCCGGTATCGATATCCATTTGAAACTTCCAGATAGTCTGTCAAAAAAACAGAAAGTGGAGAACTGTGAAAACAAACATTAACTGTGAAAACAAACCTGTTCAGCTTGTACTGCTTACTCGAAAGTGAATAGATATTTCCAATCTGAAATTATTCGCAATAGTCTTTGTTATCAGAGCTCACACATAGAAAAAAAGAAGAATGTAAAATAAGAAATCAGATTTATAAAAACTCAACGTTGCAAAAAACTTTGTGAAAATGAAAAATGTCGCGCCTCCATCTTCGCCGATAGGTCTATTATAGGCATATTACAGGTACATCGCGAAAGTTCGCGATATGTCTGTTACACGTTCCCAGTTTTCGCGATAGGTACGAACGGGCATGCGATATGGCTCTAACCTGTGATAGACATGTCACGAATCACCTGTGAGGTTCGAACCTTCGGTGGCATAGAAATTGTGAAGTGAGCTTCTAAAGATTCCTCAAATTCAGTGATGTTGAGAGGATCGCATCTGCACTTATGAATGTAGAAAAACGACAGTTCAAGGCAGAGAAACAAGATTCAAGAAACAAAGTAAACCAGAGAAATTTCAATGAAGCAACTTTGAAAGCTTCTGATTTTGTTTCTTTTTGTGAAACATATGCTGATAAGCTAATGTTGGCATGACTCAAGTTCAATGGGGCAGGCAATGCGCGGAAGTTGGCAGACTACAGGCGGCGATGGGCAGCTAATAGGCCTTCAATGCGCCAAATGCCCAATGAAATGGCCGTATATGGGCAGCTAGTGGGCCTCTGATGGGCCAAACGCCCGGTAACATGGCCGAACATGGGCAGGTGTGAGATTGTACTGCGCAATCCGCTCACCATTTGGGCAGCCCTGCCTACGGGAAGCGGCAGGGCTGCCCAAATGGTGTCTACAATGAAGTTTATACTCCTTCATCATCACATAATCTTTTTGCTTATCGTTGGATTATGATTAGTACAACCTTTTCCTAATCCCCTCCAAGGATCGTGACATAAAATGTTTCTTGAATCCTGAAATTTTCGTCGCTTACTCATTCTAATTTGTGACATACGTTTTCACTTTTTTGTCACATAAAACAACGAAAACGTCTTGTTTTAACGCATAAACATACGGCCAACTCAATTATGAAGCCAATTTATGGTTTACTCCCTTGTTTTTCTACAATTTTCCTACCCGATCTTTCCCCTTCTTTTTTCTTAATTTTGTGAAGTTGAGAAGTTTAGAACGATGTCTTGAAGAGCAAAGCTTAGTTTTTACTTCTTCTTTTTAACAAATTTTCCTGAAGTCATTCAAACATTTTTTTGAATGCTTAGAGAGAGGCCATGTGAAACATTTCGACGACGAAATTTAATTGGAAACTTCGGTTTGACATGCCGCGAGACTCTTAAAAAAAGAGTTTCTTTTGAGAGTTTGCAACTCAAAAAAGTGGAAAAATGTTGAATGAATTGACCGGAAAACAGGAAAACACACGGAGAAAAAGGCCCTTTTTTGGGGTGACTGTGATCGGTTGGGGGCACTGAAATCGAATTTGGAAGGAGATTTTGGAGAAGTCTGTTGTGTGTTCTGTGTTTATTGGATGTGGGTGGATTTGTAGAAGATTTCTAAAAGTACACGTTTGAAACAGATTGGAAGTACATCCTAATTGTAATGCAAATAACTACGAAGAAAGTTTGGAGAAATAGTATAAGAATACCCATTCATGAAGTAAGACGACAATTACTACATCGTTTTGGGTATACTGTACTTTCAGAACGTCATTGATGTTGCCTTTAAAAAGTTCCTCCAAACTTTACCAATCCGAATTACGTTGCATATACAAAAAGACACATCAGCAAGTCGTTGAAATTTCAATTCAAGTTCAGTACAACCGATCATTTACCAAGCACAAAAGCCTATCTTTTCCTAGAACCAATTCTGAGGGCAACAAAACAAGTCACCAGAAAACAATGCTCTTTTTACGACACGAAAACTTTGAATCAGATTTTTAAAAACTCATTTTGAGCCCCCAATAAATATAACTAGTTGTTATAACCTTCAAGATTTCTGGTTCTCGACCTCCCTCTCTCATAATTAATAACACCAATATTCACGAATCCTTAGAATATTTTCACTTCCAGAATCCCAGGAAAAAACACAATTTTCTTTTATTGAATGGACTCTGGAACATAATTATGAATAAAACATGTTTTTGATTTTTAATACATCAGGATGTGTGATGCATTATCCAAGATGAGCCATCGAGAGAGAGAGAGCCCTCCCAGGTTTCGGATTTTCATTTTTAATAATGTTTTTCTTCTCTAGGAGTTAACGAAAACAACACTATCCTGACGATGTTGGATGTGTAGTTCATTTAATCTTTGAAAAATCACTTTCAGTTCGGAAACTAGGACGAGAAGAATTACATGAAGGAGTTCTCTTATAGGAGAGCCGTCTTTTGGATCATTAGCTTGTGATCATATTTATACATTGGAACTAATATCGTTGAAATATTAGAAGTTTAAGAGCTTTGACGATTCAAAGAGATGGAACGTCTCCAACAGACCGTTGTTCCATCTTCCTTCCATGTGTTCTGTATCCTCTATTTTTATTTGTTTTTATTTGTTCCTTAATCTATATATCATTCCACGTCACAACTCATTCTCATCACTCTTTTTCCCTTCTTCTCGTTTCTTCTATCTCCTCCCCATGACTCTTAGCTCCGCCCTTTTTCTCCTGTCCCATTTCTTCTTTCTTCTATCTCCATCTCTTCATCATTCTCATTCTCAACATCATCACGGTCCTTCAGATCAGAAGCTAAATAGAAGTCATCCCTGATATATATTCTAAGATTCCCACGATCCTCTGTCTCTATCCATTCAATTTCTGAATATAAACTTTCTTGAATACTTATTTTTTCTCGACTCCAGAAGTCTCCTTCCCCATCTATTGGATATCATCTAGTTGACGACTTGAATCAAGAGAAATGACTATTGTGAGTTCTTGTTTTCTTTTATTTTTTCTTCCTTTTTTCTGGATATGACATATTTTGGGAAGAGGGGAACACCCGAAGAAAAACAATATCTAGACATTCAATTTCTTATACAATTCTGATTAGGTCTTACTGTTTTCATCACTAGAAGCATCTGATTCTATCAGTCCGAAACGTTCCAGAAGTAGAAGGAACGAAACGAAGTAAGGAACCAAAATAAATGAAAGAAAAGGGGAAAACAAGCGGTTTATAGTTGCAACCTGGTCATTTGGCTCCAAAGGAAAAGGGAAAAAACAATGAATTATTCAGGAAGTGTTCCCTTTTTCTAGCTTTTCCAAGCTCAAATAAAAAAAAAACGAATACCTTTCTTCCAAATATTTCGTTTTCTTTTGACACACCTTGAAAAATGGAATGAGAATTATCGTTATAATTAGCTGTGGTTTCAAATGATGGTAAGCCGAATCGATGAAAGTTTCCAGTCACATGTTTACTGTTTTCATCCGTTTTATGAGCTTGAACTTGCGTTTAAGAATGATGATAAAGTACTAAAAGTACAAAAACGTTACCTCAACTACCTAGAGATTTCAGTAAAATACACTTTCCTTGCTCTTTTATATTTACCTCCAATTAGAATTGTACACCGGGGAGAGAAGGAAAGAAGAGTCTAGACTTTTATAGTAAAGGGATACACACAAAACAATACAAAAAAAACGTTCTTTGTTCTTTTTATTGTATTGAAATTCACCAAAAAGGGATGTGTTTTCTTTCATGAAAAAATCTTTCATCAAAAGTTCCATTGCACTGTTTTTCGAAAAAAAAAACAAGAACAAAAGAAAGTGTAATTCTTCTTGAAAAATAGAAATTCTAAATCCATTTTTGTTTTTTATTTCAGGAGGGGCAAGACAGTTTAGTTGAAAAGACAAATCCAATAGAGTGTTTTATGCTTTTCCCATACCAACGTCTTCTTTCAGGGCTACCGTACCTACGTGGCATCCACCTACATTGGATTCAACGTCGTCGGATTCGCCATCAACGCCTGGGTACTGTATGTGGTGGCACCTCTTTTGTTTGCACCAGCAATCAAAGTACCCAAAAGTATCCTTTTCTACATTTTCGCACTCTGTGTTGGAGATCTCATGACAATGATTGCCATGTTGCTACTTGTCATTGAACTGGTTTTCGGAACATGGCAGTTCTCTTCGATGGTATGCACCAGTTATCTCATTTTCGACTCTATGAACAAGTGAGTTCTGGTGGAAGAGAATATCAAATGAAAGGTGGAGTTTTTCAGATTCATGGCTCCAATGATAGTGTTTTTGATCAGTAGGACATGCTATTCAACAGTTTGTTTGGATAAGACTAGAGGGGAGAAAGCGGCGACTTTGAAGGTGAGCAGGAGGATTCTTTCTTTTTCTCAGAATCTTAGCAAAGACTTTGATAATTCAAATAACTGGATAGTTGCATTTCAGTACGCCGTGATCCAATTCTGCATTGCCCTCGGGTTTGTGATGGTTCTCCTGTGGCCAGTGTTTGCATATTCTCAAGTTTTCACCTTCTACATGAATCCAAATTCAACTGCTCAGGAAGTGACCGTTATGAGAAAGTGTGGATTCTTCCCTCCTCCTCGTATGTTTCTTCTCCATTCTGTGACGTATTCATTTTTGATTTTTTAAAGAGATTGAATTCTGGTTCAACTTGATCGCCTGCATCACTTCCTATGCTGTACCCCTATTTGGAATTATTTACTGGTGAGTAGACTGGACTCTTCAAGAAAACAGGAGAAGGATTTTTCAAAAAAAGGTTTCCAAATCCAAAAATATAAATGTTTTTTGCAGGTATGTCTCGGTGCCATTCTTCCTGAAACGTCGTGCTCTGACGACATTGGTTGCCTCCAGGTACTTCCTTTTAGACTTTTTTTGTTGAAGAGAGTGAATGAAAATGGAAGAGAGAAAGAATTATTTATTGACACTAGAAGGAGGGACCACTGACCCTCTATGGGCGATTCTAAGAAAGTATTTTGAGAGAAAAAAGAGGGAAGAGATTCAAATGAGAATAAATTATTGAGATGAATAAAGGAAAGATGAAATGACCAAGACTCCTTTTGAACTTTTATGCTTGTTTTCATTTGTTTTCTTTTTTATAGACGATGATGTTACGGAAGAGGTAGGGGAATACTATTGAGAGTTGATTCTTTGAAAATAACCGAAGAGATGTTCCAACTAAATTCCGAAATTTGCAGTTCAATGGACGCAGCTCTTCGTAAAGTGATCACTACAGTCCTCCTCTTGACAGTTATTTATGTTCTCTGTTGGACTCCTTACTGGGTCAGTATGTTCGCTAATCGCATTTGGACGATGGAGAAAAAGAGCAGTAAGTTCTTCAATTCATCTCCTGATTTCTCATTTAATTCTCTTTGCAGTTATCATCATTTCCTACTTTATTCATCTCTTGCCGTACATCAGTTGTGTCGCTTATCCCCTCATATTTACATTGCTCAATCGGGGAATCCGATCAGCTCATGCGAAAATTGTAGCTGATCAGAGACGCCGTTTTAGAAGTTTAACTGATGAAGCCAGCTCACAGATTCGGACTGCCATAAGGTGAGGCTTGTGAGATTTCTCAAAGTACCAATATAGAAGACGTTTCCGTTAGATCTGTGTCCTCCAATTTGTCTTGAGCTTCATTCAATCAGTTGAAAACTTCCAGAACAATTCCCGGAAACAAAATGAAAAAGAATGATCTTCTAACTCGTACCGAAGAGATCTCATCAGACAAAGCAGCTTCAGAAGCAATTTCCGAATTCCGAGATGGTCTTCCATCGCAAACCTCTTTTCCAGATGAGACACTTTTATGATCTCATTTTTCTTCTTCTTTTTTTGGAAGAATTTCTAATTTTTTGATGTAATACGTGTCATGTTTTATGTTACGGGGATGTGTTTTTCTTACAATTCTTGCTTAAAAAATAAAATTGTTATTGCTTTATTTTATGAGAACTAGACAATACAAAAAACAATGTGTATAGTAGACAGTAAAAAACGAATAACAAGAATTTATAAAATCATTGGAGAGTTGTACGATTCGAAGATCAGATATACACATGGGTACTCGGACAAATCGTATACTTCGATAGCATAAAATAAGAAGGATGGGGGACAAGAAAGGAGTACTGCTGAAGGCATCGATAGATACAATGATTTTTGAAATTATTTGAACTTATATACAATATAATAGCATCAGTGCTCAAACAAGAAACCTAAAAAACATCATTTAACCCGGTCAAAAATAGATGGCCCGAACCGTTTTGAAGATTTTGGTTGGCAAGTCTCAAACGTTGGCACGTGGATCGAAAAATTCATGCAAAACTCTTTGACACAAAAAACCCTTATTGAAATGAAGAAAACAAAACAAAACAACAAATATGTCAACAGAAAATGCCATCACAAACATAATCAAAAAGTCAACAAAGAAACATCCAAAAATAATCCAATTCATCCAAAGAAATCCCTCTCATTCTTTATCATTGAATCCCCTATTATTCTCATCAAATCGTGATATGTGTGTCGATAGAAACGCGCCAAATCGGGATGGGTGCAGCCCTTTATCTCTCTTCTCAAAGAGCAATTTGCTCAGCCCCAGAGCCATCCAATCGGGGCCGTGAGGTATCTGTCATTTATCGGAGAGACGAAACATTTGTTTTCGTTTCTATACCGTCTGGAGGAGACTACCCACATTCTGCCATTCAACTCATTATCTGTTTCGGTGTGGTGATTTTTGAGAATGATGCTTCATTCTCTTGGGTTACTGTACCTATTTCTCTATGTAACAGTGGCAGAAGATTGTGTGGATCGACCATGTGTAGAATGCAGACACTTCATAAAACAAGATGATCCTTGTTTACATCATGGAACTAAACCTATGTTATTTTGTGATCCACAGACAAAGTAAGTTTCTTTTCATTCTGAAACTCATTTTCTTTTGCTCTTTTTTACAATTTCGATATCCGAAACTCTCCGAATTTCAATATCTCTCTGATTTTTGACAATTCCTTACAATAAAATCGTTTATTCAGTTTAATGCAAGAGGCACCCACTAACTTCCTTGAATGCGCTCAAAACCGTTGGGTCCTTCGAGAATGTGTCACAGGGACCATCTATGAGTCTGGACGGGGATGCGTGGATCCAACTATTCAACCCTTCATGCAAGGATTTTCTGTATCTGGAAGTGGTCGTGTTGGAGATGTTTGTCAATATAACACTGATTGTTTGAGTGTGAGTAAAAATGTGAGAATGCTAAAAAAGACTGTTAGTGTTTCAGGGAATGTACTGTGCCACCGGATTGTGTACCTGCCTCAGCACCTACATTTTGAGGGAGAGCTACTGTTATGAAAGTGAGTTTTTGAATTTTCAACTTGTTTTCCTAAAACATGAAGCTAGTTCATAGTTTTCAAATTATTCTGAACGCTCGTCTTCTTATATAGACTTTGTTTTAAAAACAAAAATTAAAACAAGACGTTTTTCCAGAAGTGAATCCAAATCAGCCAGGATGTACCTATGATGTTCAATGTGAAGCAGTATGGCCAGGCTCAAAATGTCGAATGGACAGTTCGATAGGAACATGTAGATGCCCTGAAGAAACTCATGTTGCTCGTGAAACTCGTGATGGTTGGGTCTGTATTTCTCTGAGAGATCATTCTTCTGGAGGCACTGCTCCTTTATATTTTGTATGTCCTCTACCAGAAGGAGCTGGATTCAAGATCTCTTTGAATGATCCGAGCCCTGCAATGGGTGCATTCCCAGTTGGATGTACAGTTGGATCATCTGCAACAATAGAACCAGTTCAAGGACTTCATGGAGGAGGAGCTTGTATGTGGCCATCAGATGGAGAATATATTGGAGACGTTTATGATTGTATCCATACAAGTCCTCATGTGAGTCCATCTTCAGAGACTATTATTTGTTGAAGAGTCATTGATATCGGGTGCAAAGTGGTTTGTTTGCGCAAAGTCGGCACCTTAAATGGAGGGAGTAAACAGGGTTTTGAGTGGTTTGGTAGCTCCTTTTCGAGGCGATAAGTGCCATAGTTAGTGAAAAATGAAACAATCGAATGGGAAGAATATCAAAGCTTTGATAACAAAAAAGCAATGATTGAAGTTTAGGTATTTTGATTCAAAGCTTGAAACGATTCGAGAAATGTTATATGAGACGATTTTATAAAATTTAGATCAATTTGGCTGAAAAGTTCCCACAATCGAACTACGACCCAACAGCTGATGGAGTATGTTGTCCAAGTCGTGCACTGGCTTGTATCCAACCTCAACTCACTGGTCCAAACCCTTCAGAACCTCGTTGGTGGTACAATTCAGTGACTGGAACATGTCAACAGTTTATGTGGGATGCAGGAGCATCAGAAGCAAAATATCATTCACCAAACAACTTCAAGACAATCCAACATTGTGAATCTTACTGTAGAGATAGTGAGTTCTTGTTTTTCATTTATTAAAAATCAATTAATTATTCCAGCTTGTCAACGTGGCTCCCCTCAATACTCCACTGAATCAACTGCTCACTCTGAACGCCCAATCACTTCCTGTGCTGCTTCCATTTCTTGTGCTAATGATTTCCAATGTACTGCCATCGGAAGTCAACATCTCTGTTGCCCAACTCCTGGATCTGTATGTTCTGCCAAAGGAGGTCGTCCATTTGATATTCAACCAAGAAATTCTATTTATCATTCTGGTTTTATGGTTTATACTGGAAAAGAATCGATTCGTTTCTATTATGATCCAGGAACTGGAAGATGTCAAGACTTTGTTTACAAGGGAGCTGGAGGAAACTACAACAACTTCTTGTCAAAACATGAATGTGAAATGTATTGTGCTAGATGTAAGTTGATTTCAATTTTATTTCTCCTTTGAGAGCATACTTATTTCAGTGCAATGTGAAAGAGGGTCTCCACTTAGAATTGGAGAAGAAGCTCAAAGATGTCAAAATAATGCTCAATGTCCCTCCTCGCATGAATGTAAAGCTGATCAAGGAGTTTGCTGTCCAAGAAAACGTAAGAAACAGGTTCTGAGAGTCAACGAACTACTATATATTTCAGAAACAATTTGTGCTCAACCACTTCGCATAGGAGATTGCACAGAGAATGTGAAAAGATATTGGTATAATGCGAAGACAAGACAGTGTCAAATGTTTGAGTATACAGGTTTGATTGAACTAAAAGATCTAGAAGTATGGAATACTTTCAGGTTGCCAAGGAAACGACAACAATTTTGATTCGATTTTGGATTGTCAGAACTTCTGTAAAAATGCGATTCGTGAGTTTTCATGCAACTTTTTTAAATGCAAGAACATTATCAGTGTTGACGATAAGCTGACTTGAAAAACAGAAAAACTATTTTCAATTTTTTCAGCTGAACCAAAATGTATTCAAGGACAAGCTTACAAAGACATGTTCGGAAACTTCGTCACATGTTCAAATGGAATGGGATGCCCTGCTAACTACGAATGCTACTTTGACGGAAGTCAATGGGGATGTTGTCCAACAAAAGCCTTCACTTGCTCTCTCAATACCGACCCAGGAATTCAATGTGGTGCTGGAAGTACATTCAAATACTACTACAATCCACAAACCCAAAACTGTGAATCTTTCCAATATAATGGATGTGATGGAAACTCAAATAACTTTGCAAATCGTGATGCTTGTGAATCGTATTGTAGTGTTGGAGGATGTCCAAATGGAGGAACTCCTTTGAGAGATCACTCTGGAATGGTTATGGTGTGTGGAGCACAGCAGACTTCTTGTCCAGATTCTCATGAATGTATTCCTGTACTCGTTGGAAATTCAATGATCAATCGCTGCTGTCCAACTCGTGCCTACATGTGTGGTCTTCCACCTCAACAAGGAACTCAATGTGGAGCTAACTTTGTACAGAGATACTACTTCAACATTGTAACAAGTCAATGCACAACATTCCAATTCGGAGGATGTGATGGAAATGCAAACAACTTCTTGAATATCCAACAGTGCAGAAACTTCTGTATGAGCAATTCTTGTCCAGCAGGAAACGTTGCTTATGTGGATCCAAACTCTCAAATGCCAATCAATTGTAATGAAGCATTGAGTAACAGTTGTCCATCTGGATATGCATGCACATTCAACCCCCTTATCAACAATCATGTTTGTTGCGGAGCTTCGGATTCTGGAGTATGTCCGGAGGGAGAGAAAGCATTCATTGATACAATTGATATGTCTCCAAGGGAATGTCTGATCAATATTGAACAATCTTGTCCTGCAAACTATTTGTGCAGGTTTAATATGCAGAAGAACAAATATTATTGTTGTTCCAGTATTGTTGGAAGTGAGTTTCAAAATACAGTTTTTAATTTTCAAGCAGTTTTTTTTCAGAAACCTGTCCTGTCGGAAAGTTCCTGTACAAAGACCAAAGAACAACCCAACCCATCCGTTGCACCATCGGCAGAAATGATCAATGTCCAGATGGATACACTTGTCAGAGTTACCTTGCAAATGCTTTCCAAGGATTCTGCTGCACTGCTAACTCTGTTTGTCCTGATAACGCTGATTATCTCATCGATGACCAGTCTCAACAACCGAGAGCCTGCACTCAAGGAACATTTGTTTCGTGTCCAAATGGATATGCTTGTAGATCCCTCACTTCGTCTTCTGATGGATTCTGTTGTAAATCTGGAACTGGTACTCTCCCACCATCAGTCACAGATGGATGTCCTCCAAACCAATATGTGTATCTCGTCCATGGAGAAATTGCACAATGTGACCCATTCAACCCTCCAAATGCTCCGTGTCCATCTGAATTCACTTGTCAATGGTCTCTCTCTAATCAACGTTATCAATGCTGTGGATCTAATCCTGCTCCAATTCCAGTAAGACCTTCTGATGGATGTCCAAATGCTCAAATTGCATTCCGAGATGCAGATACTGTAAGAGTCTGTAGTGCAGGAGCTGCTAATTGTCCTGCTGGATATTTCTGTCAGTTCTCCAGTTCAAATAATCAATTCCAATGTTGTGGAGTAAGTGGTGGATGTCCAGAAGATTCAGTTGCTTTTGTTGGAATGATGGGAGAACCGGAGAAATGTGTAGTTGGTCAATCTAATTGTCCACGTGGATTCGCTTGTCAAAAATCAGCAGCTGGACATCATGTATGTTGTACTGTGAGGAAAGTGGCTTGTGAGCCGACGGAAGTGATAATTGAAGGAGAATGTCGTCAACAAGTTGGACCTGGGAATGAATGTTTAGCTAATGAGCAGTGTACAGGAGGATCTATCTGTGAAGAAGGAAAGTGTGAATGTAGACCACCATTGAAGGCAGTTGGAGGATTCTGCCAAGAGGAAATTCGTAAGTTAATCAGTGATTATAGGAACTCCTGTGTTTCAAATCTCTGTTTTTAGAATGTTCACCAAATCAAGTACTTCATAATGGACTCTGTCACAATAAGGCTAAACTTGGAGAGCCTTGTCTGACAGTCCGTCAATGTCAAGAAAACTCTGGATGCATTGAAGGATCATGTGAATGCAAGAAGGGATACATTGAGAAAGCTGGAAAATGCATGACACCAATAGAGAAAAAGGCTGCTGTTGTTTCCTCAAAATGTAAGTTCTACTCTCCGCTGATAGACTTTTCAATACAAATTAATTACAGTAACCGGTGGAGTAACATGCTCAAAACCAGGATGGATTCCACTGATCGATGAGGAACATGAACGACCAAAGCATTGTTCTCCAATTGGAAAAGGATGTCCAAGTGGCTATGAATGTCAGATTAATAACAGAAGAACTCAATATCTCTGTTGTGCTCCTGATATGATGACATCATCTACAGTAGCAGCCTTGTCGTCACTTCCACCACCATCTACAACAACTACAGAAAGGATTATGACCACAAAGAAAGCAAACTCTAAAGGTATGATCAGAGAATATAATAACCTGAAGCTATCGTAACCAAAATAGTTTGTATTTCATTTATCACATTACTTTTTTCAGTCTGCCCGACGGGAAGAACTCCATATCTTCTGAACGGTGCTCCACAGAAGTGTACAATATCCCGATGTCCAGCTGGCTACGAATGCACGTATCGTAACAATGGATATCACTGCTGTTCAATTGCAAACAAAGCAGGAATGACTGTTGCTGGAACTACAGGATCTATTCTTTCTAAATCTACTCCATCGCCCGAACAAGAGAAATGTCCTCGTGGAAATCCTTTAATCTATCCGTCGACAAGTTCTCCAGTTCTTTGTCAACCTGGAAAACGTGGATGTCCAGTTGGATTCGGTTGTGTTCAGAGTTCAACTTCGAATAATCACATTTGTTGTCCATCTCGACATTCTGATCGTCCTGGTTTCAACACTGAATCGTTTGGATTGGGAACATATTATAGTAGAGGACCACCAGCAGCCATCAATCCATGTGAAGGATATTTGGTTCTGGTGACAAGGGTGGTCAATGGAAGAATTGAAAAGAGATGTGGTAAGTTCTTTTGAAGCAAGATCTTCAAGAGCATATGAAGTTCATATATTTCTGTTATATTTCCAGAACGAAGTTGTCCATTCCCACAAATTCCAATCGGAGGTGTATGTTATGAGCTGAAGAACAAGACATCATAAACAATGATCTTCTAATTTCCATTTCATTTTTTTTTTCATTCATTCCCTTACTTTTTTTTCTGTTTCGTAATGTCCATTTTCAATTCGTGACCAGTGTTGGCCTCTGAATGTTTTGATTACTTTTGACCCCTCCTCCCCTGTATATTTACAGTATATCCCGCACCCTTTCTTGTTTGCACCCGACGAATTTTGACACGTTGAAGGAAGCCGTGTCCTCCTCATTCGTCTCTCCTTATCATTTTATTCTCTTCCCATTTATTCTTCATCCCAAACCACGAACTCATTTTGACATCCGCAGTAGGCACACACACATACAGTGGTCATTTCTTCTTTCTCTCATTCCCTTTATTCCCTCTATATGGCTGATTATTAGATCTACTATATTTTTATACTTCCATCCATTCAATTATGGTCTTTCAAGACCTTTTTCAACTTCTTCTCTTTTTATTGCTCACCAATTTGTGTGCAGGTTTGTTTTTGTCTACTTTTCATCACTTCTTTTGTTCTCATCATTACGCCACGTGGCAGTTAGTCATATGGTAGTTCCCGTAGGTACTGTGTTACCAAATAAAAGAATCTTATTTTTTATTAACTTCAAAACAACAAATTGAAACCTAATTTGGAGTGCACCTGGTATTCTTTTCAGCTAAACCGACTTTCAGACAATTTTTCTTAAGTCCCAAAGTTTGACATTTAGTATCAACCAAAATTACATGAATTTCCACATGAAACAATCTGAATAAATAAAATTTAAAGATAATTGATAGATACAACAATCTTTCATGTTGAATCTTCAGCACAGATCGATGGTCTCCGAGATAAAAGACAAACTGGAAGTGGTCGAGTTGGAGATGCATGCGCCTTTAATACAGATTGCTTGGCAGTAAGTTGTTTTTCTCAATAGCCTTTTTCCTGTGTTTGCCAATCTCTTCTTTCCAGGGAATGTTCTGTAACGGGGGTCTCTGCTCCTGCCTAACCACGTATATCGCTGCAGAAGGATACTGTTATCAGAAGATTGATCCAGGACAACCTGGCTGTGTTTACAATGAACAATGTGCATCTGTATGGCCAGATGCATTCTGTGATACTTCAGCCGGAGTTGGAACTTGTCGTTGTGGAGAGAATAAAGTGGAGAGAGCAACAAGAGATGGTCATGTTTGTCTGGATGTCCTAGATGCAAATCATAATACACTCGCTATCACATGTCCACTTCCAGAAGGTGCAGGATATACTTCTGCACTCTCAGATCCAAAACATCCAAGACAAAATGATGGTCCTGGACCTGTTCTTTGTAATACGGATAGTACAAACACGAATCAGGCAGAAGAAAATGTAAGTGGTTATCCTGAAAATGGAACTTAACAAGCAAAGTCTTTATTTTTCAGACCGGTGATGGTAACTCTGCCTGCCTCTTTCCCTCCAATGGTCAATATATTGCCGATCAATACGACTGTGTTGAATTTGTCTCAAGTCTTGATCTGACATCTTCTGGATACAGTGAAAAAGCCAATGGAATATGCTGTCCGAATCGTGCATTCACATGTGTCCAACCAACTGCAACTGGACCAAATCCAACTGAACCTCGGTGGTGGTACAACTCAATTACGGGAATGTGTCAACAGTTCTTATGGGATCCCACTGCTGCTGGTCCTGGAGAACATTCTCCGAATAACTTCAGAACTGTAGAGCACTGTGAAAGTTTTTGCAGAGATAGTGCGTTCATTTTTATTTCTGTTCTATATTTATCTCTGATAATTTCAGCTTGTTCCCGTGGAGCTCCAGAATATGTGCACCGTTCGTCGTTCCTTGAACAAACTCCAGTCAGTGGATGTGCTCAAACTAGTTCATGCTCTCACAACTTTGAATGCAAATCAGTCGGAAGTACTCAATGGTGTTGCCCATCAGTTGCATCTGTATGTGGACCAGTTGGAGGACGTCCATTGGATCCATCAGTGAATACACGTGGAGCTGTTTATCATGCTGGAGTAGAGAAGCAGGGAACTGCGACTTCAACAAGATTCTATTATGATCCACAATCTGGAAAGTGTTGTCCATTCACTTATTTGGGAGCTGGAGGAAACTATAACAACTTTTTGTCCAGGATTGATTGTGAGCTGTATTGTGCTAGATGTGAGTTTTTTTTTAAATCAGAACTATTCTGGATCTTGTATATTTCCAGTACAATGTGATCGTGGAAACCCTCTCCGAATTGGTGACGTCACTCAATCCTGTGCTTCAAATAATGATTGTCCGTCGTCTCATGAATGCAAAATGGATCAAGCTGTTTGTTGTCCCAGAATGCGTATGTTCCCTTGTTTCTAAATTATGTTCATCTAATTTATACAGAAACAATTTGTACTCAACCCCTCCGAGTCGGAAATTGTGATCGATCAGTCCGTCGATATTGGTACTCAGCCGCCACTAGAGAATGTCAATCTTTCGAATATACTGGATGTCAAGGAAATGATAATAACTTTGAAACACTCGTGGATTGTCAGACTTTCTGTAGAAATGCAGCTCGTAAGTGTTTTTATAAGATGTTTTCGAAAATAATCATAAAATCTTAGCTGAACCTCGTTGTCCTCAAGGACAAGCTTACAAAGATAATCAAGGGAAGTTCGTGACTTGCACAACGAACCGTCAATCTTCATCCTGCCCCGCCAACTTTGAATGCTATTTCGATGGAAATATGCATGGATGTTGTCCAACAAAAGCCTTCACTTGTTCACTTTCTCCAAGTCCTGGAAAAACTTGTGGACCGGGAGTTTCATTCAAATATCACTACAATCCACAATCACAGGAATGTGAATCATTTGAATATCTTGGTTGTGATGGAAACTCGAATACCTTTGCAAGTCGTGCAGAATGTGAAAACTACTGTGGAGTTGGAGGATGTGCAAATGGAGGAAGTCCTTTGAGAGATAGTAATGGAGCACTTCAATCTTGTTCGGAAAGAGATGGAGGATGTCCATCGTCTCATGAATGTTATGGAGTCAGTTTGGGTCCCGATATGATGTCGTATAGATGTTGTCCAACAAAAAGTAAGTCATTTTGAAGAAAGCAGAAAATCATAATTGGCTGCATTTCGTTTAGAATCCTTTGAAATTGTTTGTTTCCAGCATACATCTGTGGTCTTCCACCACAACAAGGATCATCCTTATGCTCTGGTGGTCTTACCGTAGTCACAAGATACTATTTCAATATCGTCACTCGTAAATGTTCTCCATTCGTTTACAATGGATGTGATGGAAACCCCAATAACTTTGCTTCAATCAATCAGTGCAACAACTTCTGCATGGCATCTGCATGTAATGCAGGAGATGTTGTCTATTTGAATCCGAATACTGCTCTTCCAATCTCCTGCAACGATGAACTCCAGAATAACTGCCCGAAGAGTTTCCAATGTATTTATGACAGTTTGACTGATCAAAGCGTCTGTTGTGGAGCTACGGATATGGGTGTTTGTCCGGATAACGAGAAGGTATGGTAATATTTATATCAGAATTACGAACTGATTTTTTAGGCCTACATAAATTCCATGGATGGTACAGTAAGAGAATGCTTAATCAATGAGCATAACTCTTGTCCGAAAGACTATCTGTGCAGATTCAATGCTGTCAAAAACAGATATTTCTGTTGTGGATCAATGACTAAAGCCAGTTAGTTCTCCTTCTTAAACACCGGTTTTTATTCCTACATTCAGATTACTGTCCCGTTGGTCGTGCTCCATACAAAGATCAAGCGAGTCTTCAACCAACGAGATGTACAATGCACGCTGCCACGTCATCATGTCCAGATGGATTCGAATGTCTCAGTGATCTGAAAGATGCTCTCCAGGGTTACTGTTGTTCAGTCTCTGAAATATGTCCTCATAGGGAGGAATATTTCATTGATGAAACTTCCGGAATGCCACGCTCCTGCACAATCGGTCATTTCGTTACTTGTCCAGCTGGATTTGTTTGTATGGCTCAGTTTGATGGATCTATGGGATATTGCTGCAAGTGAGCTATTTTGATTTAGAAACAAAACTATATGAAACGAATTCAGAGGACAACCCCAACTGACAGCTTCTGATGGTTGTCCACCTGGAGAAATAGTGTACATGGAAAGGAATGAAGTTGTGGCATGTGATCCATTCAATCCACACAATCAAGGATGTCCTGGAACATTCTCATGTCAATGGTCAATCAGAACACAAAGATATCAATGTTGTGGAAGTGATCCATTGCCGACTCCAATGGAAAGTAAGTGTTGAAAATAGGTAAAGCTTCTGAAAGAGATTTCACTTACTTCAAGTCAAAATAAATTCCTAATTTTCTAGGTGTTGCATTTCTTAACTTAGTTTTTGCAATGTTAATTTCATTCATTCCTGAAATGAATAATCTACAGATGATGGTTGCCCAACTCGTCAAATCGCCTACACTGATCCAGACACCAAGAAGCCGAAAATCTGTACATCAGCGAGTCTCTCTTGTCCAGCAGGCTACTTCTGTCAATTTTCGAATCAAAACAAACAGTTCCAATGTTGTGGAATGCCCAGTGATTGCCCAATTCAAATGGTCGCTTTCATCGGAATAACAGGAGAAGCACAAGCATGTTCAATGAATGGAGGAACTGCTTGTCCAGATGGATTCTCTTGTGTTCGTGGAAAGAGTGGAGCTGAATTGTGTTGTGCTGGGGGAGAAAGTGAGTTACTGAAAACTGAAAATCAGATTGTTAAGCGTTCAAAATTTCAGCTTGCGAAGCCTCTCAAGTTCCGGTAAATGGAGTGTGTATGAATCGAGTTGTGATTGGAGAACAATGTGAAGAGACGCCTCAATGTGTTGGTGGATCACACTGTATTGCGATGAAATGTACTTGTCCAACAGGAACAATGGAACAGAATCAACAATGTTTGGATGCTGTAGTTGAAAAGGAATTGAGTAAGTTCAAACGAAGTTCCGTTGAATGAAAACCGTTGAATGAAAATTTCCGTTGAATGAAAAAACTTAACATTTTCATTTAATTTAATTTAATTTAATTTTTTTGATTCAATTTATTTATTTGCTGGAGGGTTGTTTTAACCTCTAATACAGAAAATGTATAAAAAGATGAAGTGTATAAGAGACGTTTCCAGAGTGTTCGGATAAACAAGTGAAAATCGAAGAAGAATGTTTCCCATTGGTTTCTCTCGGAAGAAGTTGTGTTCATTCTGCACAGTGTCAAGGAATGGGCCAATGCATTGATGGAGTGTGTGATTGTGATGAGACCAGTGTCAGAAAAGGACATCGATGTGAAAAGAAACCAGCAAATAGAGTGAATACTCCATTGAATGTCAACAAGTTCGCAGTTGGATCTCCTCATTCCATGAAACAGATCCAACCTCCGATGTCAACTTCTTCTGCAGCCACCACTACATCTACTTCTGGATGGGTTCCACAACCAGGACATGCTGAAATCATGAATGAGGGAATCTGTCCAGCACCAAGACAACCTTATCTAGCAAATGGAATTGCCAGACAGTGTATCAGTGGACAACCATGTCCAGTTGGATTCTCATGCACGTGGAGCCCACAGGCAAAGAACTATTTCTGTTGTGCAGCCAACAAAATGGTTATGAGGACTCATGGTTTGTGATACTTGTCTCTCCTATTAAAAATAAAATAAGTTTCAGTTCTGAAGGACGTGTGTGACGGAGGAGAAGCCCTATTGTTCCCATCGACTAAGGCGCCTGTGATATGTACACGATACACAACATGTCCACCAGGATACTTCTGTAGAAGGTCACCAAAAACAAAGCAGACACATTGTTGTAAAAAGAGACAGCCGTTGAATATGCAGAGTTATATTATTCAGGTAACATACATATTTAACAATGTGACACTTATTGAAATAATGTAGGATTATGAGGAAACGCCACTATTAGATTTATATGATCAGAAACTCTGAAAACTTGAAATAACTCTCTTGAAACTTCTTTCCTTTCCAGATAAAAGAAATAACATCTAAAAAGCCGGAACCTCTTCGAATGGCTCACTCAATAGCATCAGCTGCCGTACAAATGGCTTCACAATACATGCATCCAGGCAGAAGGCGTGCCAAACCTCAACCAATTCAAAAAAATAAACCAGTAAAAAATGTGAAACCACTGAAAAGTACACTTCCTTGTCCACCCAATCAAGTACTTTTGGAGATGGAAGTGAATCGAAAAATCATTAAACGTTGTCGTAAGTGCCTTCTTCAGAATCCATGAGAATTCTGAATTCATTTAGCGTGTAATTGCAGAATCCACGTGTCCTGTCTCAATGCGTTCAGTCAACGGAGTGTGCAAAATCGAGCGTCGACCACCAGTCTCCCAATAAATTTTATTTTCCAAAAAACTCCATATTTTTCCCGTGCCAATCGTCTTTCATGAGTAACCGAATGATCATCAGAAGCTTTTTTTTAATTGAAAAGCCATCCAGTTGCTCTAGTTTTTCTTTTTTTTTCACAATTCTTCTCATTGTTGTTGCGCCACTTTTCACACTTTTCATGATTAGTTTTGGTGGTGGAGAGATGTTTTTTATTTGATTGAAAAATAAAATAAAAGAAAAATAAATAATTGAAAAATTATAAATTACTTCAGATAGATCATAGTTGTTGGGAGGTTTTAAAAGAGTGTGTAATAGATCGGAAATGAATATTACAGTATACAAATAAATTGTAAAATAAGAAAATGGAGATATCATTGCAAGTATTTAGTTGAAAAATCATGTTTATATTCAGTTTAATTTGAAAGAGTGTAGGTTTGGTTGGAAATTAGACCTCTGGTGGTACAACCTTAGGTTGGCATGGAACTGGAGAGACACCACGATCCACGATTTCACTGTAGGATGGAGGCTCGTCACGGTAGGAGCTGGAAATATGAAACATCACAACGGGTTCCTGAGAAATTCAACTTCGAAACGAATTTCGATCGGTTTTTAAAAATCCGATGAAATCTTAAAGCGGCATTCTAAAATAGCCAAGTTCCGAACTTCTTTTCTGTTTTCACAAGTTTTGAAAAGTATTTTTCTTCAAAATCTTTTATACAAAAGCCTATAAAATCTCAATGTTTCTCACCTCATTCCATTGTCAGTAATGAAGAATGGACTCGTTGGAACAGTCAAGGAGTTACGGTACATCATCGGTGGAATAACCATTTGAACATCCCCAATTGGAGATGGCTGAAATAACTCATTTAAACATAACTAGTCTCTCTTTTTCTTCATTTTCAATTGACCTCAATTCATGGGAAATGCATTAGTCTCTAGGCTGACTTTGTGGTTCTAAACCTCTTTTCTATCCCAAACATGTCATTTCAATTCCCATAATTTCCATAAATTTCCGATTTCCCTTTTGTTATTGTCCTCTCTTTTTCCCTCTATAATTTATTATTTCTTCGTCAATTTAAACACTTTATTCACTTATCCAAACATTGTATTCATTTCTCTATAACTTTTATTTGTTCTTGCACTTTTTATTGACACCAAACAGGAAGTTTTTGTAGGAAATAAGAGTTTAATTGTTCGTTATATACATGGAAAATCTGTTGTCGAAACCTACCATACGACAGAACTCAAATGGAGTACATTTTACAAAAATGACTTATGCGCCCTTTTATTAGAGAGCATCCAACTGTTCCATGTTCTAGTTCCTCCAGAAACTATCCCACCAACTCGTTCTTTTTGGAGAAAAAAGAATAGAAAAGAGTCAACTTTCAATTTCCAATTTGAAATTCCATTTACCCTTTTCTCATTTCTCTTTTCTCTTTTTTTCTTCTATCCGCGGGGCGCGAAACGACAATCAATTGGACGACGACGATGCTCTTTCGAAGAGCTCCACGGAGCAAAGAGAGCCCAAAAAAAGAGAATGGGTGACAGAAGAAAAAGAAGCTCCTTCTTTCTCTTTTTCTCAACCATTTTCCCCCGTTTTTCTTATTTTTTTAGAGAGAGTAGGGGCATGTTTATACTTATTTCACATGCATAAATATCTTGATGTTTGTACTCAAAAAAAGAAAAAAAAACGAAGGAAAACGAGGAAAAAAAGAAAAAGAGAAGCATAATTTGCCTCTCTTTTTTTATAAGAGTATCATATTTCATGTTTCTAAATCCCTCTTTATGTTCTCTTCACTCTATACCGATGATGGTTGTCACTTCGATTCATGAAATTACGTTTCACAAATTTCGACAATTTTGTTTTTGAAATATGGTTTTAATGCATGTAAATTTTGTGAGAGAATGAAAGAAAGCTGCATTGGTATTCCATTCAAAATTTCAGAAGAGCGAATTTTCAGGAAAAGTATTTTTTAAAATGCAAACAAAACTTGAAAAAAGTAAATTGGGAATTTGCTGTTCACAATCAGGACTATGAAAACAGTTTATACCAATGTTAACTTGTCCTTATGCTCTACCATTCCATTGCTAAATGAAAGGCAGCAGAAATCAAACTGAGGTTCCTTATACTGTTTTGAAAATGCCATCTGCCTGATCCAAAATTGTTTCAATTTTGAAAAAGAGTCATCCTTTTTGTATGTAACTATGCCTGCGCATACATTCCCATACATACACATAGTCAGCAACATCTGCCTTCAAAACCAACATGTGTTAAATTGAAGCGGAATGACATGACGCTCCCTTTCCGTCTCTTCCTCCAAACCAGCGCCTGTCCCTTTTCCGACCCGAAAGAAGAAGACGATGACTGGTATCTTTTCCATCTCTTCTTCTTCTCTTCTTTCACATTTTGCCCCATTCGGTGCCACAGCTGCTCAGAAGAGGAGGATGGAAGGATGACACCGAATTTGTCTACTTGACTTTTTTGAAAAGGGAAATTTGTCAAACTTTGGATTTAGGTTCACTTTGAAGTGTATAGAAAGAGTCTAAAAGACATAGTTCTCCTTTTTGTGGGGGTTTTTTAATGCTTTTAGAGTACTATATGTTCCTAGGTCCCGGAAAACCCCTTTCCATTGAGAAAGTTATAAAGACAAGTGTGATGTTTTTAACTAATTCTTGTTTTAAAATAGGTGTCCTCAAAATATAGAGTTCATAGAACATCATTCAACAATTATGATACAACATTTACTCCAAGTTCATCCATCGTTATGTTAAACATTTTCCTTCTACTAGCATTGGGTGCCATTAAAAGTTCTCCCTGTTCATTCTAATTTCCTAGATCCATCAAGATAACCAGTGAAAATCAATATCGTGACCTGTGACGCAAGATGTTATAAATACACCCTCTCACTCACCCTCTTTGTCTTTGGTGACCCCTCGTCATCACTCAACGGTACATACCCTCACTTACATATACTCATTCGATCCTCCCCTCCTCCAAAGAAAGATTTCCTTTCTTTGAAAGAGAATTAGACGATAATACAAAATGACAGGTAACGGAAATGGCGGGAAACAAAGTTCTCGTTCCTTTCAAATCACCTGTTTTTCCATTCTCTTTTCCAGTCTTAGATTTCTATTATCTTATTCCATTTTTTGAATAATTCCCACAGAATGAGTAGTTATTATTGATTAAATTCATCCATTTCTGACTTTGTTTTCGAGAGAATGTATTATTTGTTCGTCACTTTCATGGTTTTTCTTCGTCATACTTCCTATTTCCTGTTTCAATTTTTATTCATTTCAGATTTTCTCAAATTATATGTAAAAATGACTAGTCGAATTCAACCGAAATCCGGAGTCTACTCGGTCAGCAAAGCGGATTTCGAAAAGGCTTTTGAAGATGTTCCAAAAGTGGTGAGTCTTTTTTTGTGGGAAGAAAAAATGAAAAGAGAAAGAACCAATCAGGGTTTTGTGGAAATTTGGAAGACTGATCAGGAAACAATTTTCAAAAGTTGGGGGTTTTCAAACTATTTGAAAAATCCTTTCAAAAAAAGTTCAACTCATTTCTTTTCTTAAAAACAATTTTCTGAAACTAGGCCGATATAAAAATCATAATTTTCAGGCAATCACCTCAGCAATCGATCTTCGAAACAAGTTCGAAACAGTTAAAACAATCCTCTCAAATAGTTCAGAAGACTGGAATAAACGACAAAATCAACTGAAAACAGTTCGAAGTCTCATTATAAATGGAGAGAAATTAGTGGATCGATCAACAATGATCGGTCATGTTTTACAACTTCTAGGATGTTTTGAGATGGGTGTGAAGGATTTGAGATCTCAGATTCTGAGAGAAGCAGCAATCACTTGTAGTTTTATTATCAGTAAATATGGAATTGAGACTCATTCGATCGGAGAAGATATTCTCATTCCAACGATGTCTCAAGTGGCAGTTAGCACGAAAATTATGGCGACGTCAGCAAGTACTCTCACAGAATTTATTGTGGAGGTGAGCTTTTTGATTTGAAAGAATATATTAGGATAAATACTCATTTCAGTACATTCAAACCCGTCAAGTATTCACAATTCTCTCTTCATTTTCAACTTCAAAAGACAAGAATCAGAGGAGGCAGTTGGCAGTTCTCTTGGAAATTATCATTGGAAAATGGAGTGATCGGATCAAAAAAGTTAGTTTTTTTCACCAAAAGCTTCAAGAAAATCAATTTGAAAATAATCGTCCTGAAAGAACAACTCTAAACTAATTCTATTCCAGCAAATAATGCGTCAAATTTGCGAGCTCGTCAAATCAGCCATCAACGACGCCGACTCAGAAACACGTGCTTCTGGAAGAAAAGCTTTTGCGAAACTGGAAGAATTCCATCCGGATGAAGCAGATATTCTATATTCGGAACTAGAACATTCGAAACAAAAAATGTTGAGAGGAGGAGATGCGGCATCTTCATGGGCAAGTGTTAATAGTGATAAAGGATCGATCCCGATTCGATCCAAGTTGTCAGCTGGATCTAAGGCTCATTCTAATATTAGTGCCAGTACGTTTTAGATTTTTGATGGAATATTTTGAAAAATGCTTTCAGAGTTTCTGGCTCAGAGGAGTGCCTCTGCAATTGATCCAAAAGCATTGAAAGTGACGGGAGGAGTAGGATCAAGTCGATTAGTTCGACCGACTTCCACAAAAGCAATGGTTAGACAGGATACTTCTCCGGCTGGTTGTAAGATTTTTCATTTTTGGAAAACCCCACTGCCAATCTTCTAATATTTCCCATTTTCAGCCAAAATACCGTATCCCAATCGACCTGGTTCGCGAACCCGTACATCCTCCATCACTTCTAATGATTCTCGAGATACTTCTCCCACTAGAAGACATTCCCCTCTTCCACCAGACAATCAAAAAGCCCGTGTCAAATATGGAAATGGATCGTTTTTCGCTAAACTCGGAATGCCAGAAAACACAGACGACGATGAATTCCTCCTTCCAATCAGAATACGATCCCCGTTGAAAACTAATTTGGGTGATTATCAGGATAATGTTTCACGAGTTCTCAAAGAATGTTGTTCATCATCAGTGACTGAGAAAAAGGAAGGAATTAAGAAGTTGTTGCCTGTTGTGGCGTAAGTTTTGAAACTATATGAGATGGGAAAAATGATTTCTTGAATTTTCAGAGATACAAGTTTGAATTCACAAGAGATAAAGAATATTGGGAACTGTTTGAATCGGTTGTTGTCTGATGCAACGAACTCGGTAAGTGCCATTCTGAAGTTTGCTCCAATATCCTATTGATATTTCAGATGGTTTTCGACATCTATTCAGTGTTCATTCGAACCCATAACAGTCGACTTTCGGAATGGCTCCGATTGGCTCTTGCGAAGCTTTTTGCTCGAAAAGCTGCGGAAGCTCTTCCGAACACCAAAAAACAAATTGGCCATACTCTGAATGTGATTCTTGAATGCTTCAATGCTCATCATCAACTGATTACTGTTTGTGAATTGATGTGTGACCCAATTCATTTGATGGTTCCGAAGGTTTGTTTTGTATCTCTAATATAAATACACTTCCTATTCTCGATTCGGTTTCAGGCGAAAGTAGCACTTCTGGAGTACATGACAAGTTTGCTCGATGAATACACGGATCCCGGAGCATCAATCAATATCAAAGAGCTGAAAGCGGCAATTCAAAAAATGCTCACATGGGTTTCTGATCCACGTCAATCTACTCTTTTGACACCATACGTCGAAAAGGCGATTTGCTCAATGTTCTGTGTAAACGTGGCAGATTTCTCAGCATTAATCTCAGATTTCGATCAAGATCAAAAGAATTGGATTCATCAGACACTTCAAAGAAATGGTCTCGAAAACGGAATAAGGTTTGTATTTCTTTCACTCACTCTTGTCATGCATTCGATATGAAAAGACGAATGGAGAATGGTCCCAAAAGACTTGAAGCATCTTCTTTTTTTGCAGTGGAGGAGCACCAGGAAACAACTATCATCAACCGAGAGAAGTATTGAGTCCTCGACACAGAAACGAGTCAGCATCGATTGTACCCGAATTCAAAGCACATAAAAGACCAGTTGTGAATCTTGGTTCTTTTAATACTTCCAATAATTCTGCGATCAGTAAATTGGAGGAGCAGTCAACATCGAGATTGATGGAGAAGATTAATGTGAGTTTTTAAAATTGTTTTCAATCAGAAAGTTATGAAGCTTCTGTAGCCTTCTATATATTACTTTTAGTTTCATTTAAATGGAAGCTGTAAATTAAATCGCTAACTTTTAAACGTGACTTTTGTGATAACAAAGCCTAGCTTTTTTCATAAAATTAAATTAAAGTATATATTTCTAATTTTCTTTTCTATTTTGGTAAAAATGGAGGCAAAAAAGTCGAGAATCCCTCAACCTGTGAATAGAGTGAGTGATTAGTTCAAAACTCAGTCATAAGTCTTTGATGCTTTAGCGAACCTAATGAAACTTTAAATCTCGAACTCTAATTCCCTGTTTTTTTCAGCTCAACTCGACAGTAACCCTTCCCCCAGACACTCTTGAAAAGATTCAAAGTGTTCAAGATCTTCTCCACAAAATGCGAAATTCTGAGAATTCGGAAGAGCAAGAAGCGGCTATCAGCTCAATTTACATGAAGATTTGTGATGGTGGATTCGGAATTTGGGAGCAGTGTTATGCAAAACTTTTGCTCAATTTATTCGAAATTCTCTCGACGAGTAAAAACGAGAATAATAAGAAGATGTGTCTGAGAATCCTTGGGAAGATGTGTACGGCACAAGCAGCGAAATTGTTCGATTCGACCGAAATGGCTGTTTGTAAAGTATTGGATGCGGCAGTTAACACGAATGATGCAACAACTGCATTGGCTGTGGATGACTGTCTTCGAACACTGGCTACTCATCTTCCTCTTTCTAATATTATTAATATTGCTAAAGTGATTCTGATGCAAGAGCCGATTGATGACGAAAGAGCTTCACTTGTACTCAAAATGGTGACGCGTCTGTTTGAAGAGCTTCCGGCGGAAGAGTTGAAGAATGTTGTGGACGATATAACTCCAAGTGTTATTAAGGTATGTCAAGGAAGAAAGGTTTCACATGTGAAGGTCATTTTTCTTTTTAGTTGTACGTTTAACTATTGATTGCTTAGGTTGAAACAGAAGTGTATGCCCATAACATTTCAGAGAACAGTATTTTGCATAATCAACTAACAGCCAGACAACCCAAAAAAAAAAGAATCAAACACCGAAACAACTTTCGAAACTCAAACAAATATTTTCTTCCATTCAGGCCTATCAATCTACGTCATCATCCGTTCGGAAGACCGTCGTTTATTGTCTAGTTGCAATGGTAAATCGGGTCGGTGAGCAGAGAATGGCACCGCATTTCACCAAGCTCCCGAAAGCACTGGTAAGGCTTCTAAACTTCTGTGACGTATTCCTACATCATTCAATGTTTTCAGACCAATCTCATTCAAGTTTACGTCAACAGAGCGATCTCAACTAGTCTTCCAAGGCTTTAGATATTAATAAAAATGAATGATTTTGAATTTATGACTTTTCTGAAAAGTCTTCTTGATAACTGTTTATAGAACAAATTACGATGCATTCGTTCGGGTTACACTCGCGTTTTCTATGGTGTTTTCTTTTTTGTTTTTGTGATTTCTCTTGCTTTCATGCTTTCGTTTAAACCAAAATAAACAATTGATCTCTTATCACTCACCGGTACTATTGGAGAAACTGGACGACTGTCTTCCCAGGCAATTGGAGATGTGAATGGAATTACAGATGAACAATTTTTACGTCCATGATGGATGAGATAAGCGAAACGAGCAAAACAGAATCCCAAGAAGAATAGTACCCATGAGAGAATATATGGGACTAGAAGAAGAGGGATACTTCTGAAAAACTAGAGTGTTTGGGAATAATGAGTCTCTTAATTTGAACTTACTGTTTGCTGACGATTGAAAGGAATATGATGTTTTCAACGATAATGAGAACCGCAAAGAAAATGGCAACAGAAGAAATTCCAATGAAGACATTTCTGGAATTTTGAGAATTGAAAAAACAATGTGAGGGCAAAGAATAGTTTCATTTTGTTCATTCCTATATTAGAATATGTCAGTCATCAGAAACGTGAGGAATAGGAGAACATAATAGTTTTCTAAATGTAGGTAGACCGAAGCATTTCGTTAGAGCCCCATACAATTTTATAACGAGGCTCCGAAGCTCAACTAGAAAAATAGATAGAAACTGTATGATAATTTCACTTCAATAGTAGTTTAAATAACGGCAATGAATCAAACAGTCAACAGATTACACAAATCAACTCAAAATAATTTTCCTCACTCACCTGTATGGTCTGAAT
Source organism: Caenorhabditis brenneri (assembly GCA_000143925.2). Lineage (NCBI taxonomy): Eukaryota > Metazoa > Nematoda > Chromadorea > Rhabditida > Rhabditidae > Caenorhabditis > Caenorhabditis brenneri. The sequence continues at coordinate 119,994 of GL379798.1, read as the reverse complement.
TTGAGAACAACTCCTGGTGTCAAATATTCTTGTAGTTGAAAACACATGGGCTCTGAGGAAAGTAGTTGGCAAAGGGAAGAATGAAGGAATGAAATCCAAAAAGTATCTCTCAGATGTCCCCTTCTTCCCCATAGAGATTAACGTATAGAAACCTTAGAACTGTTGTAAAATGGCTTCTTCCTTCGTGATGACTCTCTCTTTTCTTTTGAGGATAAAGAATAAAAAAGAAGACAAATACCAGATTCATTATTGAGACGTAGAAACGAAACATCAATTCTCTGGTTAGAGGGGGTTTTAAAAATAAAAAAAGTGAAAAGAGATTGCCACATTTAAACCCGGTAACTCTTGAGTTGCATACAAATAAAATCAATGAAATGTAAAATAATAAAAATCGAAAAATATGAATTTAGAACTATTTGAGCAATGATTCATCTTCAGATCCCGTTGGTATATCTATTGTTTTTGTTTGACGAAGACGTGGAGGACGAACACGTTCTTCAACACCTTCAGATGACATATCACCACCGTCAATTGACATTCCGTGGATAGTTTTTTGACGTCGTGCCATTGCTTTGTATCTGGCAAATGAGAAAAATGAATATCCAAGATTTCAAGGAGTGGGGTTGGCTCATTCTTGTGGCAATATCTTTTCACTGCACTTAATGAGTCAAGAAAGTTCAAAAAGTTGATGAGTTTGAGATCGGAACTGTACTCATGTAATGTATGATGCCTTCCGATGAAAACTAATCTAGGACCTTGCAAATTCCGTATGAAGCTAAAACATCAAAATACACATATAATCTCTCTTTTTTCTCACAAAATCCTAGAATCTTATTAGCGTGACAAATCATGAAATTCAAGACTAAAAACGGATTAGTTTTGGAATATCTTATGGGAAAAATAGGAGAGTCAGTGTTTCGAGAAGATGATAAAGCATATGATTATCATCAAGAATTCAGCTAAAATCGGATGATGATGGAAAGAGATTTCATAAATGAAATTGTGAGGGAAATAAGGAAAGAGATGGAAAAACGAATCGAAGTCACTGTTTTCAAATGTATGTTCCCCTTTTCAATCAACTGATGGATTACTTACCGGCTAAGATGTTTTTCGAGCATTTCAATTCTTTTCATTAGTTTTCCTTCAGTGCTCGCGTGCTCCACAATCAACCTTGCCATTCTGAAAATGAGATATTACTCACAGGAATCGAGTTAAAGTGTTATTTCGCTATGAGTTTCAGGAGTTGAAAAAACTATGACTAATTTTGCTAATTTTGCAAAAAGATTGCATGGTAAGCTTGGAAGGTTTAGGAGCACAAAACGACGAAAAGTTGGTTTTTTCATCCGAAACTTGTGGTGACTTTTAAAAACCAACTACTTTTTAATAAAGGTTCCCTGTCATACAAAACTGGATGGATCCTTTCCGTTTTCCATTTTTCCCTATTAATCCAATTTCTAATCCAATTTCTAATACCTTGTTTGTAGTACTTTGACAGCATTATTCAAGTGTTCAGCAATCTCCTCCACTGTCTTTTGTTCTTCCGGAGCGTTCTCATCCAACAGATTATCTTTCTTCAGAATTTCTCTTCCTTTCGCAAGAAGCAGTTTTCTTGCATCCGGATATTCTCTCAACGCATTCCATAAATCTGTTTTGCTCAAAACGAATAAATCCGTATATCCGACAGAACGAACATTTGCAGTTCGACGATTTCCGTTTTTACTGCCGGCGATATTCAGAATACTAAGCTCTCCAAATACGGATCCCTCTTGAAGTGTCACAAAAACTTTCTTTCCGTCGTCATCGACAACTTGAAGACGTCCACGTTTTACAATGTACATCTCTCGACCGATATCTCCTTTTTTACAAATGAAATCTCCCGGAGAAAACACTTGAAGTTGTAGTTTCAACACTAACTCCGCCAGAAGTCCAGCTTCACAATCCTGGAAAAATACATTGTTTAGGGAACCTGTTCTCGGGAAGTAATTTGGAATACCTGAAAGATTCTGACTTTCCTAAGTGTCTCAAAATGAACTTGCATAGCGATTTCCGCCTGAAGTTTGTCTGGAAGCACTTTCAGAACTTGTTGATCACTCAGAGATTGTTTGTTAGTCCAGAGGTAATCGAACCATTTGATTACACGGATTTCGAGCTGGAATCAGAAGTTTCAATTCGAAATTGAAACAGTAACGGTTAAAACTGACCTGTTTGCTGACTTTTCGCAGTTCCATATACTGTTTGATACCATCCATTTTGTTTTGAAACTCAGTTCTTGCTGCACTCATATTTGAAATCATACTGAAAACTTTTCAAACACCTTTAATAGAAGAGCACTGTTCAAAAACTCACCTTCCGACATTACCGACAATTGTAGCGAAAATCAAGACACCGCACATCAAATCCAAAGTGACAAAAACGTATTCAATGTTTCTCACAGGACTTGGTACTTCTCCAATTGTCGTCAGAATCAGAGTGGACCAATAGAAACTGTAGACGTAGCGACGGAGAAGAGTGTCATCAATGTCACTGAAACAATATCAAACCTTTTATTTTTTGAAATCGAGTAGCAAAGTTTTGAAATGCAACCTTGTTTTCCTGGAGCAAAACTTTGGGTAAACATTGGAAATTTATTTTTATTTCACGTAACTTGACCTACAAAAGTCGGTAGCCGATGAAAAATATAGATTCGTTGATATATTTTTAAAGGTTTGTGAACTATAAAGTGAGTCACACTCAATAATTAGTGCATTTCTAATATTTTTTTACATGTTTATACTTTGAAAATAGCATCGGAAAGTGCAGAAATTCAAAACTTGTTTAGTCGAAAATCCATTAAGAAACGGGACTTTGATTTGCCTTGTTTGGCAACAATTTTTTGGTAAATCTATCAAAAGAAAAAACTCACTCTGGCAAGCTCTGCTTATTCAGATTACCATAAACCCAAGTGTCTGTTCCTAATCCAATGAATTCGGAAATCCAAAAATAAAGACAAGCATTCCAATGAATAATGATAACAATGTAACAAACGACAACCACAACTCGAAATGCATTCGGCATTGAACTTCTCGTTTCAGTCCTTTCTAAACAATCTCGAGCTCTTCTGAATCGAATCAATCGATTGATTCGAACAACTGGTAAACCACGAAAGTCTTTAATGGGAATCGGCCATCCCATCAGGTAATCCAATGGAACCAAACTGAGGAAATCCCAACGGTAAAGTTTGCTTGCCCAATACATTTTTGTTACTTTTTCAGCATCTCGAACAACGAGTCCTTGATCCATATAACCCATTCGCATGTTCAGAAATGTATCAATTACATAAATGAGATCCATTAAAATATCTGCACATATCCATGCTAATCGAATTTGCCAATATCTTGACCATCCTAGATCCGGATACAATTCAGTTGTTGGCATCTCCTTCATATTTCTTAACATGTTATCTGCACATTCGACGAGAGTTGTACTATTCAGCGTTTCATTGTACAATCGGCATAAAGATTGAGATGATGGACCAATTAAATCATTGAATACTTGACGAGCAATTACGAATAATAGATTGTAGACAAATGCAAATGAGACCTGAAAATTTTAATTCTTTTTTTTTCAAATTTTATGAGAAATTTGGAGCTGATTTTGTTTTGTTTTTAGTCATCTGAACAGCGGAAGTTTCATCAATTTTCTTGTTTCTAATAGTAAGACCGGAAATTGTCTTGAAAACCTTCGAGAAAACTATCACTGTTTTTTTTTCGAATCCGTGGAAGCAAGCTTCCTACTTTCCACTTTGAAAAATGCATTAGTTTTTTCATTAAGACAAGGTAATCATTTCCGAGTTTTAAATTCTTGTTCAAATGTACAAAGTTTTGCAAGTCGAACCAACTCACCACACATGTCCAATAATAAAACCAGTCTGTCGAAGGATCTTGTGTATAATTCTTCATGAATTTCTTAAATCTCTTCCAACGTCCTTCTCTCGGAGGTGGCGGTGGTAGTATTGCAGCTGTAGATGTTCCGTCTTGTGATACTGCTCCTCCACCACCAGAAGGACCTGAATTCCCAGGTTCAGGTGGGGCTGGAGCTGGAGGTGCTGCTGTGTTAGAGTTCCCATTTGGCATATGTTTCTGAAAAGAGACAAAATTCAAAACTTGATCATATTGGGAATAAAAACTACAAAATCGAAACCTGTCTGAAATCGTTTTGCTGTTGTTGATCTTCCGTTGTATGTACTTGATTTCTCCGTTTTGTTAACTATAAAGAAAATAATTGAAAGTAAGTATTGAGAACTATTGCTCACCTTTGCCAAAAGACTCATTTTAGTTGCCGCCGAAGCAGGGGAAGGTCCTCCAACTCCATTCGAAGCACCAGAAGAGGTAGATGGATTTGAAGGATCAGGCGCTGCAGGAGCTGGTGGTGATGCTTCTGACATTTTGATCTGGAAGTAATGGGACTCTTTCACAAATAAGATATGAGAAGTGTAGTTGGAAAAATTAACTCAAAATGAACAAACGAATGAAAAACTGAACTTGATGTTTGAAAGTCCTGAAAGAAGGACAAAAAACTGAAAGGACCGGAAATTGAATTATCGAAACTCGAGTGAGGGTGGATTGGAGGAAATGAATTCAGTCTCTCATGCGAAATTTTGAATTTCAGTCCACTTTTTCTTTTATTCTTTTATAAAATAAGGTCATTTATCCAAATGAGAAATGTGTACGTGACATGCACTACATCTTCAAAAATTGATAAGAATGATGAGAAATGACGAGGAAAAAAGTAGGGGAAGAGCTTTGAAGAAGAAGAAGACGTCCCATGTCTGGATGGAGGAGCAAATTCATTCGTTTCTATCAAGAAGTGTCACGCAAAAACAAGATGGATAAACAGATAAGAGACGGAGAGATTGACAGGAAGAAGAAGCTTTCTATATCTCTTCCTCTCATTCTAAAATGAGACGAAGGTATTTTATTCATTCATTCATTTCTTTCGTTTCTTTTTCTCCTCTCAAATGTATCATTTATCAAATGGTTGTCAAGGGAGATGATGACTCGTCCTAAAAGAAGAAGAGAAAAAGAAGGAAGAAGATGTGAGGGTGGAATGAAACTACTTTCAAAGAGCAAAAGAGAGGAGGTGGAGAAGGAGGTGGAGCAAGAGTTCATTTCTAGGATCAAATTCTACTTAAGCTCAAGGTATTAAGTCCGGAGGTGTATGTGCCAGGATAAGCTGGTTTAACCGGAAATAGGAGTAGATATATGATACAGGTGGCAATTTTATGAAAATTGACCTACTGTAATTTTAACTTCACATATTATGAAGTCAATATGAGTTTGGGAGTTTGAAGAAAAGTCTGTTATCATTTTATGAGACCGTTTCTAAATATTATGGAAGTTGTTGTTATAGGAAATGCTTCAAATAAAATTCACTTCTCTCTTTCATGCTAAAAAAAACTTGGATAAGGTCATACAGTTTGTCAACACATAATAGCAAGATACACAGCGTTCTTAGCTTGAATTCAAAACGGATTCTCGAGAGTATTGTTTCAGAATTCCCACTAAATATACACCTTATCAAAGCTGAATGCTTTGAAATATACAAAAATAACAGAGCATTTCAATTTCTCTCATTTATGGTTCCATGAGAAAGTGCATAACAATGAATGTACTGCTTACGAAAAGCTTTGCTAACCGGAAATCTAGTCAGATCAGTTGGAGGTAACAGGAATAGTTGGAGGTAAAAAGAAATATTCATAACTAATTTCACAACAAGTTCGGAAACCGAAATATCATACTTTCGAATCATAGAGTTGTTCAAGGAAAGGAACTTTTTGAATAAACAAAAATCGGTCAAAAGAAATCTAATACAAATTTCTTTCTGATCAATTTTCAGATATGTAAGTTATCCTCGAAAGGATCATTAAAACTAAAAACTTTCAAAAGGAATGAGGAAATCCGGAAGAATTATGAAATATCATGGATAGACTGCCTAGTGGAACATTAACAACTTCATCTATTTTTCATTCGAAGCGATTAAGTTTGGCTTGAAATTTTGAGGACATGTGATGAAATAAGTGAAAAAGATCAACACGAGACTCATAACCGAATGAAGATAATAACAAAATTGAAAAAGTTTCATCGACACAATCGACTAACTGAGTTCTCGAAAATATCGAATTCTGAGATCAAAATCTCAAAATCAAGAACGAAAAATGTCGAATACATTTTTCAATCATAGGCTCCAAACTAATAATTTAAGATTCTTTTTTCTGGTTTGAAGAAAGTTTTAGCCTCGACTACAAACACGTTTTGCAATTATTCTACTGGCATTTTGAGTTAAAATTCAGAAGAAAAACTTCAAATCACAAGAGTTTTTATTTGAATTGCCATTTTCAATGACATCAGAATAATTTCTCATGAAAAATTGTTCAATCTACCGTTTCCACCCTCTAAAAATTGCAGGCAAAAGAGCATTAGAGATTGGATGAAAAGATTGATGGAGAACTCAACTGGAACGATTAAAGTACAAATAGAAATAGAGGACGGTTTGAAAAATTTCAATAGAATAGGAAAACTTTCAACTTTCCGTTTTCGATAAAAACGACGATCTAAGTTTCAGTTTTTCAGAGAGTTTCAAAACAATCCAACTCATTCCGTTTCGAAAAACCTCCATTTTGACTTGGTGGATATGAAAAAGTATAGTTGAGCTGATATTTATCCACTTGAAAATCAAAAATACATGAAGATCTTCTTCTCTCTGGATTATCTATCTTCTTTCATCGACTACTAAACAGGTATTATCAGTTCCAGATGAGAAAAATATCTATATTCTATCACGATAGAGAGTCTCGAAAAGAGAGACTAAAGAGGATTGACAATGAACTTATTCATGGAAACAACTTGAGTTTTTGGATGAATAAAAACTGATTTGAAACCGAAAAATAGAGGATTAAATAGAAAAAGAAAGTGTGTACTCTATATGTTGGTTCATTAGAAAAACGACGATTTGAGGAGGAAAAGAGTGATGTATTTGGTTGACTGATGGTTGTACTTTTTCGGATATTTTGAAGTGATAAACATGAGAATTCTAAATATATTCATATAGAGTAAACTGGGACTCATTTGGAGGACAGAATTTACTGTTGATCGTTTCTGATGAATCATTGCGGGGTTGGAAATCAGTTCTGAAACGGCAAAATCAATGTTTTCAGTTTCAGTGCTCCACCTTCCATCTGTGTTTTGGCTATGCTCAACAAAGTTTTCAACATCATCAGTTTTCAGTTTTCAGAAGAGCTGTTATTGGGAAACGATTCCAACTGATACTCCTCTGGAAAAAGTCTTCGCCACCATCTTCCAGCTTTCTGCTCTCACATGTTTCAAATTCCCATTCAAAATCCCAATAAGAAGTAACATCCTTTGAATCCTCTCCTCCAATTCTATTTGTAAACCGTATCATTTCCGCCTGACCACCCATTTGTACTACTTTTTTCCCCTACTATTCGTTTTCGACCGCCGTCACCGCCGCCGCAATCTGTATATATCTCGTTGCAGAAATCTCATCGAATTTTTCCGTGCCATTAATCATCAATCAGAAGGGCAAACTGACGAATAGAGGGATGAATGGAAGTGAAGACATGACATTTACATACTTGTGAGAGCACCAAAAGATGCTCACTTCTGTTCAGAGTGAAGTATATACTTATCCTCATAAACACGGTGACAGATGGAAAGAAGGAGGCTCTTGTGAGATGGCCCATAGCCAGTCAAACATAGCAGTTCAAGGGGCTCTTTTGTCTCCTCGTTTTTCTTCACTTCTGCTTTTTTTATTTGGAGATGTTGGGGCTTCGAACGTTTTCTTCTTGTTATCATTTAATGGTTTCTGCTCAAACAGTTTTTTTTCATACGGTACTAAGGTTTCACTCAGCGAGTAGGGAGTTTACTGTCGGAAGATTTGAAATCCCGAGAAGTTAGATAATAGACAGTTTGGTGCGTTTTCAAAAGAATAAACTTGAAAGCCAGTCCAATCACTGAAACCAATTCTAATATTTTCTATCAGACTGTCTGCTAGTGGGAACAGTAAGAAACGTTCTTGAAAAGGTTAACAGCATCATTGTCGTTAATCATGCAGTTTAATTAAAGATTCCCTAACCTTCCCTTTCCTACTTTTCCCATTTTTCCAGAATCCCATCATTCCGATGTTATGTCACATCTTCTTGATGCTCCTTGTTCAACATTATGATGTATCGGCGTCCCTTCCCTTCTTCTCTTCCCAAAACTCATAATTTATCACCCAATGAATGACACTTTTACATCTCTCCTCTGTCGTTTTCTCTATTTTCGTAAAACTTCAAAAGAAGAGCCAACGTCTCTCTCCTTTCGAAAAGTTATTATTATGTCCCAAATGACCCATTTTTGTTGCGACTTTGGTCTCTTTTTATAGCTTTAATCTCGGATATTACTACAGTTATTTTATGAATGTTTTGTCATTTTGAATAGAAGAATGAGGAGAAGAGATGGCAATAAATGTGGCGTAACAGCTTTTCACGAATAAAAAACTGGATGGATTAAATGTATATCCGGATGCTTCTTTTGTAACAATGGTTCCGAACGGTTTGAGTATGGAACACATGTTCTCGCATTAAAAATATGAGTAACCGTAAGATAGTATTCTTTTTTTAACCCGATAATGAACGTTTTTTTGTTCATCACCCATTTTCATTATTTACCTTATTCGAATCATTGCTTATTTGCAAGTCTACCGCAACGATTGCCCTTTTTTGGGTTAGTGAATTTGATTCTCCAAAGTCCAGAAGTTTCGAACAGTCTGTTGAGTGAAAGGAACTTCCAGAAACCGGGACACCCTCACCCGTTTCTTTTCTGATTTTATATTTCTGTCACCTACACAGACACACCTCATCCTAATTATGTTACCATCTGTGCAACTAATATGAATCATCTGATTCTTTTGTCTTCCTACCTTCTTCTTCCACTCAGTTAGACATTTCGAATCCTTTCATTGCTTAACCAACCTTCCCTTCCGAAATCTCAACTTTCAAACTCACTAATTACTTTAACGAGAGGACAACGGAGGGTAGGGAACCTTGGAAATTCTCGTCTTCATTTCATTGCCTTCATGACCTTTTTGTCTTGTGTACAATGGTGGTTAGGTGTCTTCTGAGTCAACAAAATGGATTGAAGGTGTCGGTGTCTTTGAAGTTTGTAAATATAGATGTATTGAAAGATGTTTTTAGAGATTTTTATATGTTTCAACAGCTACAGTTTTGGATGGTAGCTTCAGACTGAAGCTACCATTCAAAAAATTTGAAAGAGAAAATGTTTCTTCTAAAAAATCCTATCGTTTTCGGACAAGTCAATAATAAACTTCATCGTGAAATCAGACTGATGGGAAGGGATGCTCTTCTATTAGAGGAACTTCAAAAAGTACATCAGTTCCTGGGTTTTCTCGTAAATCCACGCAAGTATTGAAAGCTGGATTCCTCAATTTTGGTGCGAGAATTGGATTTCACAAATTCTACTTTGAAAATTTTTGGAATTTCGGAAAAACGACCACCCATAACCTGTTAACCCAAAGAAGGAAAAGGAAATAAAATAAGGACATGACAATAAATCAACAGGACCTCTTCAGTGTCATCTGGTGTCCTATCTATCCACTCTCTTCCCCTCTCAGTCCGTAATACCATACGTACAGATACAAGACACCCTATGTCCTTTCCTCCCGCATAGAGTGGTGGTGTCCGTTTGCTGCTGCCCCCTTCGTCCACCAAAAGACTACACAACGCTCTCATTCACCATTACTGTTGTGTCTGATTCTCTTCAATTTCAACACTATCTCATTTCTTACCCGTACTGTCTGTTTGGTCACAAAAGAGAGAGAGAGATGGCTCTTCCCTCTTTTTCTTTTCTCCGTATCATCATCATCTGTTCGCACGCCAAACGCTTTTTCTTTCATTCCGTTATGTTGTTATGAAACCGTTTAAATTTCAAATTTCATTGGGTTCAAACTTCAAAATTTGAGAAAAAAAGGTTTCTAGGAAAGTCTCTGAGCCAGTAGGCTGAGATATCCATCTTATTTTCAAAACCGTTATCCTTTTGTTTCACACCCTAGTTTTCTGAACCGCATCAACAATTTTGAAAGGTTAGCTGCATGAAAACAGTGTTCCTGTCCTGTTTTCAGAAATTGGTTGTTTTCAGTGAATTTTTTATGCTTTCGGGTTAGGTGTCAAAAGATTTATAAGACTGAGAATCCAGTTGTTTTCTGTTTTAAAATGTTTCATCTAATCAATCCCAGATGCATTTTTTATTTGACTGTTCAAACATACTTTTATAGTCCTTATCAGAAAACAATAACTGTTCATAATTCCACTTATAGCGCTTTTTGATGTGCCATTCTTCAAAAATTCGAATTCTGGAAACTATTTTTCTGTCTCCTAAACGGTGTTTTCTCTCAGGAATTCCTAATTCTCCCATAATTTACCACATTTCGATGATAATAGGTTAACTGATAAAATCTCCGTTCATCATTAATTTAGATCTCTTCTTCTTCTTCTTCTCAATTTCTATCTTTTCTTTCTCTCTTCGTTTACCTAAATGACAACATTATTACTCATTCCTTTTGAACCTTCCACCTCCTTCATTCCCCCAATTATACTATTATACTAATCAGAAATGTAGAAATAGAAGAGGAATGAGCAGCACAAACACACTGTCTTCATTCTGCGTCTCTTCAATTAGTACACTGTCTCATCTACTACAAAGCTTCCACATTTGTTTACTCAAAACCTCAACCTTAGCCGATGAAGGTAGGAAGAGAAGGAGGAGGAGGTCATCTTACCTTTGCTTCTTCTACTTCTTATTTCGGCTTCCTTTCTTTATTCGGACCTTAATATTTCTTTGGGACATTTGAGATGAACAAACTTCTGTTGCTATCCATCTAACCCTTTTCCAACTGTCCTCCAAAAGATTCCAACCATCCCAAATGTATTATTTCTTCAATTTTTAAATATTATTGAGTCTAATTCATGTTCGTCTTTTCCCTTTTTCTGTGTTTCTATTCTTTTTCACTCCGTCCTCCGTCCCTCCACATTTTCCAATTTTCATATGCAGATTTTGGCGGGAATTGGACTGCCAAGACTTCTTCTTCCAATCCCTTTTTGCCACTTTTTCTTCTCTTTTTACTCAAAAAGAGAAAATGTTTGTGTTCGTTTCACTCTATTGGTTGAAAAATGAGCAGAAAAAGAGTTTTTGAATTCAATTTATTTGTGTATTTGGATGCTTTTCGGAGGGAAAAAGGAGCTCAGATTTCAAATTTCATTTTCATCGAAAAGCGAACTTTTTCAAGTTTGTAGTGATTTCGGAAATGTAGTTCTCGAACGAATATACTTTTTTGAAACTCCTCAACTTTGAAAATATTTGAAATACTGTCAAACCACTACTGGATTCTACAATATCCCAAATGGATTTTGACATTTCAAGGTTGCCTTTTCTTTTCTCCCTCACTCTTTTTTCTCTTTTTTTCGTCCTCCATGGATATATATGTATGTTTTTCGGGTATTGTATTGGATTTGTTTCTATATTTCTCCCCAGTTTCATTCTTCTATTCTTATATGCGTCATCTAGACGTAACGGTTCTTTTGTACTTTGAATACTAAGAGATTATGCAAGTGAAACATGTAATGGTGGCTTTTGAGAAGCTTACGTTACGGTTTTTCTGATGAGATTCCTATTTTCGTGTTATGTAACTTTCCATTTTTTGACATCTTCAGTATTCTCAAACTAAGATCTCTTGGCTCTATACCGATTAAAGGGTCCTTTGACAATTGTAGGGTCCTTTGACAATTATAGGGTCCTTTGACAATTATAGGGTCCTTTGACATTTATAAGGCTCCGTCTATATTACATCGTCTGTTTTGGTTTTTTTTTTGTTTTTTCCACCATTATATATTATTTTCAAGTTTTTCGTGCAAAATAGTGAATCTATGCAAAAAGGTATGCCAAAAAGTTGAAGTTCAATTTAATTTGTTCAGTCCATCCAGAAGATTGTAACAATAATTATCTGATGAAGGTGCTGGCTCTACAAACGCTAAACTGACTTTGAGTTCCTAGAACAGCCTCCCACAGCATTTGTGATATCATCAAT
>GL379798.1:29574-97834 GCA_000143925.2 Caenorhabditis brenneri | reverse complement strand
TCCAATATTCCAGAATGGGGATTCAGTCCTAATGGCACAGGTGTATGAACCCATCATGGGCGCCAATTATTTACGTGATAATAGCAAATAAAAGAAAATGTGATAATTAAGACATTGCTTTTTTTTTCTTTCATTCTTGTCAAATATTTGAATCCTCATCAGACTGACAAGTGTATAAACTGTAAGATAACTTAAGTAATCAGGATCGACCGATTTATGTTCCTTTGATTTCAGATTGATGAGCACCGCTCTGTTCTCTCCTAAGATCATTTTCCCTTGATCATCCAAAATGCCATCATAGGAGAACTGCTTATGGCATAAAGTTTTCCCAGATGCCCGTCTCATATCCATTGACCTAATAGTTTGGGAAAGATTATGGTGATTTTTTGTTAATTGGACTTTTGTGAGAGTTTAGTTACGACTTTGCAGTTTTTACGGACCCTTTTCGGTATATAAGACATCTCTCAATCTATCTGAAAAACATTGAATAATCATGAAACAAAGATAATAAGCTCAATTGCACTTTTTCTTGTTTTCTGAATGAATCTAAACATTTCTGCAAACATTTCATGAATGTCACGATGACCTTTATATCATCATTAGGTTCATTTGAAGTTTTGCAACTCCCAATTGAAGTATACACTCAATTAATGTCCAAATATGTGTTTTTTCAACCACAAGGGAAACCCAAACTCACGTAATTATGACACCAACGACATCCTTTTCCTTGAAATACTCCAACTGTCGCTTTGCACTTTACACATTTAGCCGTTGCATTGGCATCTTGCCAGTGATGATATAATTTATCTGAAAATACATTTATTCATCATTCATCAATTTCCAAAAGTCACCTTGTTGTCTACTGGAGTATGTTCTGATACAGTTTGTGGCAGCCGAACGAACACACCTCTCATGAACTGTGTATTTACATACTGAAAATACAAGAATGTATCGAGGATCTCAAAGAGAAAAAAGGTTCTTACACGAACAACTGAGTCCCTGCTTTCCACCCCAACCGACTAAAATACTGCAGCATGCATTACAATAGGTTGGTTTTGTGAAGTGACGAAGACGCCAGACATGAGATCCGTCTTCTTTCATTTCCTGAAAAACTTGGATAAAAGGGATTAGGAGAAGAAAGTTATTGTTCAAGTTGGAAGATTATTTTAGATTTCTGTTTGTTGGTTTGTCCTTTGATGGAATGATAATTGTTTTTGATGAACATGGTTTCCTGTTCTCCAATGTAAACTTACCGTATCGAATCCCAATAAAACTAAAAGTGGAATATTGGTGAGTCCTCCTCTTCTCCACTCATCAAACGACACAATTCCATCATTATCATAGTCGATATCAACCATCATTTGACGAATAATCTAAATCCAGTTACTTGATTCACAACTTCATCAAAAAATTCAAAATACCTGCTCCAATTCAATAGTATCCCATTGTTGGTACCTGGCAACATTCATCATTTGTTCAATGATTCCATCGATTTCCGATTTGTCCAGGAATCCATTCCCATCAGAATCGTAGACGTGGAATACCACTGAAATAAAAAAAGAAAAGTAATTTTCAGAATAAGATCTCCCACCATCTAATTTGTTTTCTGGAGTATCTGCTTCAAGAAGAGACAGAGTGCAGATGAGTGGTTTTAATGGAATCCGTGGTTCTTGTGATTCACTGCTGGCTGCTTTCGGACCCATTACATCTACAAGATATCAAAAGATTCAGAAGATCCGAATTACTCTATTACCATCCTCCGGAATACAAACCAATGCTTGTGGTTCACTACTCTGACTTCTATCTGTATTCTGTCCTGATCCACCGGCAATACTCAATCCAGTCATTCTTCCAGATAAAGTATCTGTGAATTTTGCACGAACAGTGGAAATGGCATCTTCAAACAAGCTGGTTCTTCTCTCTTTAATTGGAGGTTTTGAGAAAGAAAGAAACAGTTGATCGACGAGATCACTCGGTAGATCAGCACCGAAGTAATCGATGAGAAAAGCACGGAATCCATCGATGTTTATTGTCTGGAATGAGTAATCTGGATAGTTTCTTTCAGACAGAATTTGTACTAAAGGTCGTAATTACTATTTACACACATTTCACTGAACTTCTTGTTACAGTAATTCCTTCCTGTCTCATACAAAATTCCACAGATTTTGATCATATTTTTATCTTCACCCGTTCTGATCTCTTATTTTTTCGTCCGTTCTGAATTTCTATACATACTCCAAAATCTGAATCCCATTTTTTGATTTGTATCTATATTTGCAATATAACCACAAATTTCATTTCTAAGAATTGCTCTCCCCACCCACGCCTTCCTTTCTCCCCCTGCAAAAAGTGAGATCTCGACCGGAACGTCGTTTGGATCACTTGATAAACACGAGCGATTGCTAATGAGTCGGAAGACGGAAAAAAACGAAGAAGTTGCACACAAAACGTCCCTTTTCTTCTACTTCATCTTCTCCGCTTTTCTTCTTTCCCTATCGCATGTCACCTCATCATTTTTCAGTGGATATCTACACGAAGCCATCTCTCTACCACATACACACCCTCAAACGAAAATAAACATAAAACGAAAAAACGCATCGATTACCGTTTATTTCATTTTTGATACGTTGTAGTTCCTTTTCGGAATAGATAGGATAATAAGAGAATTTGAATGGAAGAAAAGTTATTTCTAGAAACGATAGCAAAGAATCGGGAGCAGGAAATGAGGCATAATGAAGTCAAAAGGAAATGAACCTGGTGGCCAATCAGGTACAGGATATGAGGTTTTCGGATGAAAAGATTATGAACTTTTATTGGAATAGAATCTAAAAATAACAGAATGAAGAATTATTCATGCTGATGGGGTATTCTTTTGAAAAACAGTATTTTATCTAGACCGACCCAGTTTTGAAAAAAAGACAACCTTTTCGATCGATTTTATTTGAAAGCATTCCCTATTCCTCATTCTTTTTTGAATTTCATTTCAGTTTTCAATATTGTTCCCTGAGCATGGTATGGCAATATAACATTCCTCTTTCAAGATTGTTCTATATTGAATTCTCGAGAAAAGTCTAGTTTTAATTAAATTTGCAAATCCGAATTGCGTTCAAAATGTCGTGGATTTAAAAACGCCTACGGAGAAAAAGTACTTCGTTTTGAATTTTATGGATTAAGAAACGTATAGTGGCTTTTTATAGTAAATGTCATGATGGAAAACGGGATGGATGAAATGTCGAATGGCTTAAAAATACTAGAGAACTGAATGTATACAAGTTAAAGGTAGATCTTGGAAGGAATGTGATTTGAAGTTGGATCTTTAAAGTTTTCCTAATGAAAAGAAAAGATAGATCTGTTGGCTTCTCTAAGAAAGTCACACCAAAACACAAAAGTGTCGTGTGATTTGTAAAGGATATCAAAAACGTTTAGTATGGATAAGCTGCGAGAGTATGAGGTACTTGAAAACTGATAATCCAAAGAGATCCACGTTGAGAGCATGAGAGTAAGGTATAAACCGGAAGGACTGATGGACTTTGAAGGGCCGTTTCAGGGCACTCAGTTCAAAGATAAATAGATCTAGGTGTTCATGACTTTGTAAGAAACGGAGACTTCAGAACAATAGAATATTCTGTAGTATCACTAAAAGAACAACGCCCTACTGGAAGTATGGTACATGATCTATCAAGATCGTTCATAGCTTGCCCTTCTAATTCGATTTGATCAGTAAATGTTTTGTTTCCAATAAGTTTTCACTTTGAACAAATAGAAGTGTCACTGTACTATAAACTATGCAATGTTTGCTTGTACTCCTTCTGATGGATCCTAATCCTAAAAATCAATAATTTCTTTCTAACCTACCTGTCCATCAGTCGAAAGATATGAAAAGAATTTTCCATCTGGCTGAAAATCGCTGAGCATGTCTTTCAACTTCCGCCGAGAATCTGCAAATTCAATTTAGATTTTCTTCGTTTTTTCAGTGTTTTTTTTTCTTTTTCTCTGAGGGTAATCTAATTTCAGGTGTTCCACTTACATGCTGCATATTCACTGAGTCGAGAGAACTGCTCAGGTGATAATAGCATTTCTGAAAATCAAGAAAAATGGAATAAATGAATAAAAAGAAAATAAAAAATTATGAAGAAGAAGTAGGAGATGAAGATGAAAAAAAAAGAAGAAAAAAGGATGATGAGGTGTGAAAAAAAAGAAGAAGAAGAAGAAGAGGAGGGGATTGAGCGGCATGCACAAATCCAATGCTCCTGATATTATGTATATTAACACATTTATAAATACACTTTTAATACGTTTGACAAGATTGGCCTCCTTTTCTCCTCTTCTTCTTCTTCTTCTCGATTTGCTCCGCCCGTGGCTCGGCAAAAACGGAGCTGCTCTGAAGCATGAAGGAGGAGGAGAGAAGCAGCAACCACACGGGGTCTCCCTCCCGATAATCCCCCCGGTTTCCAGCTCTTTTTCTAGCACATTTGAATGTCACGCGAACGAATCAATTGACACCTCTGCAAAGGAATGAAAGAAGAAGAAGAAGAAAGTTCACAGATTGACGCACACATTTCCGGAACACGACGTCAGAAGAGAGACAGAAGATACCTGTAAATGGATAAAGTATTAAGACTCAATAAGAAGATAAAGCAGAAGAAGCCAAAGAGTGCAGTGAAATGGAAACTGATATAAAACTCTTCACTCTTCACTGAGCTGATAGTGTGCTTTGTGATGATAAATCCGATTTTAAGACATGAAGAAAAAATGAAGTAGGAGAGAAAGAAAAGCTGAGCAGCGACAGATTATGAAGGGGTTTGAGAAGTGACGTAGAAAAGTACACAGGCATCACTTTCGATCAGAATGGAACTGTAATGGGATAATGTAGTGCTGGTGGTTTAGAGGGATCATCGAAGAACATGGATGCCCATTCCGACGGTTCATGTAACCTGCATTTATTAGAAACAGATTTGAAAAGTGAATGATCTGATTCTTCAATATTCAGTGACCGGATATTGATTTTCAAATCACATTCGTAGGGTAAAATGGCTATGAATGTTTCGGGATTGAATCGAAAATATTTTTTGTAAGTTTTCTATCAAGAGTTCCAGGACTACGGTCAACCTTTGAACTTGGATGTTCATATGTCACAGGTTGTGAACAAAGAATATCATATCGATGAAATGAAGCGCAAGTATATCTAACATCTTTTTACTCACTGCTGAAAGAACCCCACTATTGTCTACAGTAACCAAGATAGGAAAAGAACTAGTCTTCTCGGAGTGTTACTTCATTGTTGAGAGCTCAACGGTTAACATTGAAAGAGCTTCTACCATACCTTCCACATTCCATTCTTCACCTCCTCTTCCTTCTGTTCATTTTTCTGTTTCCAAACACTTGTTCATACTCCCGTAATAATCTGGGTCAGCTATACGTCTCCCTTCCCTTTCTCCCAATTACCCGACGCATTTCTTCGTTCTTCTCGTACTAATTGCTCAGAACCGTACTTCGAGAATACAATGAAAACTTGAGAAGAAACCAGTCTGCTTTTGATGAAATCTCTCAACTTCCAATCCGTCGTTTCACAGTTTTTTGAGGTTTGTATTAAAGTTAGTACAAAAGATTTTTCCCTGATCATTCATATTTTCAGTATGAAAGTACAGTAGTTGTACGATGGCCTCTTCCATTCATCATCATCCCTCCACTCCTCACCGTCTCCATTGGTTTGTTCATTTGTAATAGGCTTTTAGAAAACATCATCTTCTTTTCAGTGACTCTAACTGTTACAAACTTCCATCTGAATGTCACAAATGACACACTTCAAGTATTCCTGCCAGATGATATGAGAAGTTTGAGAGATTTGAAAGAGCTCCTCCATTTATTTCCACCGAGAGATGCTCAAAGAGACACCTACAGTATATTCGGATCGAAGTTCGTGTACACTGTAATAGAGGATGAGAATTCAGAAGGAAATATTCTTTCTTCTTCTGGAATACAGAGAATGGCACGGCTTCATAAGTTTGTAATGGGTTTAGAGGTTAGTGATCTTGAAGAGACGTTATACCATTTGAATACTTACAGACAAGACACGGAGACAATGTTGCTTCCAATTGTTTGAGGAATAGAGATGATGAAGCATGTACAATTCATCCTATTGCATTTGCATTGGAGGATGATATGCCTGTAAATTTGAAAGATCAAAATTCTAATGATCCATATTGATTTAGGAGTTTGCCATACAATTTCTTCTCCGCTACCCAAATCTTAAATTCGGAGATTTTGTAGTAGACAATGCAATGGTCTTTGGAGGTGTGAAACTCGAGCCAAAGTCCCATGATGCCGATGGAAACTCTCCAATAAAATCATCAAAAGCTGTTCGAATGACCTATATTCTCGAGTCTAGTGAATCAACGGAACGATGGATTGATTTGTTTTTGACTGCAATTCCACGATACAAAGAATCAAACTCAACGATCTTATGGTCCTCTTCTAAAAGTTTAGCAAAAGAAATGGAAAGAAATGGAGAGTTATTGATACCATGGATGCCATGGACATCTCTAGTACTTGTTATATTCTGTATGTTTGCCTGTTCTTCATTTCAAGTCGTCAAATCACAACCGTTCATTGGGTTCTTTGCAATGTTCAATGCAACTATGGCAACAGTTGCATCAACTTCTCTTCTCATTTATCTACAATATCCGTTTCTCCCATTGGTTTTTATCATGCCGTTTTTGGTTGTCTGTAAGTTGATTATTGTCTCTATTATTCACAAGTTTTAGGCCTCTTTGTTCATAATTATAAAACTCAAACTTCTAACAAGTCCATTTCCAGCAATCGGAACTGACAATATGTTTCTGATGCTCAAAAGTTGGAGAATGACAAAAAAGTCGACGAACGAAGAGAAACGATACATTTATGCCCTCACTGAATCAGCTGCCTCATTATTTCTAACATCTTTGACTGATGGATTATCATTTGCAATCGGAAGTATTTCTGATTTCCATGCAGTTCGTAAGTACATTTTGGAAGTAATCAACTGAAACGGTTGCTTTCAGGAGTCTTTTGTACCTACTGTGCTATGGCTATTCTATTCATGTTCTTATTCCAAGTCACTTTCTTCAATGCAGTAATGTCACTTTGTTGTAGAAGAGAAGTCGCAGGAAAACATCCAGTGTTCTGTTGTTATGATATTGTTCCTTCGAGTTAGTTTCGGTTTTAATTTCAAGTGAACTTCGATTCAATACTTCCAGATGAAACAAAAACTATCAAAGCACACCCCGACCACAACTATGATGTCGCCTCTATTGTTGCTAAATACCTCTTCAAAATCTTGAATCCATGGCCATCTAGAATCGGTGTCTTCATCATTTTCCTTATTTATCTGTTCACTGCAATTCACTATGCAATTGGGTTACCTCTTGGTCTAGATCTGAAACTACTCGCTCCAGATGATTCTTATGTTTCAAAAGAGCTCGAAGCTCAAGAAAGACTCTTTGCTGACTACGGTGGATTCTGTTTTGCATTGATTCGAGCAGAGAATATCACACTGAGAGATCCATTGACTAGAAGAGATTTGATGAGATTATATCGAGAATTGGGAGGGTTAGATTCTTAACTTCAAAATGAAACAAAGAAAGTATGAATTTCAGAAGTGAATACAGTTCTCCTGCTGAGTTTTGGCTCGAACCATTTGAAAAGAGTCGCCGAGGAAGAAAGTATTCGGAGTCTGATTTTTCGGATGAACTACATACTTTTCTAGCCAAAGAACCCAATTTGAAGTTTAGAAATGATATACGGTTTACAATGTCCGGAAGAATTGAAGCTATAAAAATGATGTTTCGAGTAAGGAAACTGGGAAAAGATAACGATTTACCAAGAGCTGAATATATGAGAAAAGTGATGGAATCAAGTGAATTCAGTGGATTTGTTTATGATACCAGTTTCTTATTAGTGGATCAACAGATGACTACCGTTTATAATGTCATCATTGATGTTGTGTCGGCTATTCTGACAATGCTGTCAATTTGTGTTCTGATGGTAAGACTGTGTCATGTATTCAGGGCTTTCTGGCTCCTGCATCAACAACTTTGAGAAAGTCCAGTTCAGCGGTTTTCAGGTGCCTCGTCCAGTGTCTGCAATGTGTATAGCTTTTGCAATTCTCTCTGTGAATATTGGTGTTATTGGAGCCCTAGCAGCCACGAATACTCGTCTTGATATAATATCAATGATAACAATTGTGATGAGTGTTGGCTTTTCAGTCGACTATGTTACCCATACCACATTTCATTTTGTTATTCAAAGAGACAATCGTCTAGAGGTTAGTTTCCTGTTTTTTAAACAAAAAATTAATATTTTTCATTCAGAAATGTCTTCTTGTTATGACGGAACCAATATTACAATCGGCTCTATCCACTGCCATTGGAGTCTCTTTGTTATCATTTGTCCATTCCTATATCGTTCGAACATTCGTGAACACTGTTTTCTTTGTCGTTGGATTGGGAATCCTTCATGGATTGATATTCTTACCAGTTCTTTTGGATACAATCGTTCCAGAATCAGAGTATATGGTTGCATATGAACCACATCACGAGGAAGAAGAAGAAGGGAATCATAATCATTATGAAGATTTGTATGGGTTATAATACAGTTTTGATTCTAATAATTTATAATACAGCTAGTTTAGTATTAATAAACCTTTAACTTCTTGAAATGATGACACCGCATTTGAAATAAACAACATTTATTATCAAGATGTCACCAGAGAATCTATGGAATAACACACAAAAAATAAATAAACTGGGTTGAAAACCCGAAATATCAAGTTGTCCTTCGTATCATTAAAAGGTGGTTCACCCTGAAAAGTCAAAGAAAATGTTTCGTTTTGATTGATATATCACATTTCTTCTGATTGAATTTTCTAATCAATTTTTGACAAACTCACTTTCCCAACTGAACTCAAAGTAGTCGAATTACTACTTCCATTCTTCGTAACATTGACAAAAAACTCAGCAGAACTGGCCGTGTGATTCTGCTCTTGAGTACTTGGAAGGGCGGAACTCGTGCGGTTTTCTGAATGAAAAAAAGAGAAACTTCTAGAACAGGTGGAGTTAAAATCCCACTCACCACAAATAGAATCTGTCACGTCTCCAATTGTAATTTGACCAAGTTTATATAAATTTTCGCAGGTGTCTGGTGATAATTGAGTGAGTAATGGGTTTGAGAAAGCATAAAGAACGTCTGGATATTTTCCGAAAAATGGAACAGATGAAAGGTTTGAAAACTCGATTTCGACTAGATTTGGGTTGTCTTGAAGGAATATCACTGGTAAATCAGCTGAAAACTTTGAATTTCTTTTGATTTACTGTTTGATCAAACATACGCTGAAAGTTATAAATCCGCCATAAATTTGGAAATCTCAAACTGACAACATCACTTTCGAATACTATAATTGAACCCAGTATTTGTTCGACATCATTCAATCTGAAACAGTTTTCAGTTAGCTTTTGAACTTCAAAAGATATTCATACCTCATTTGAAAATCAGTTTCATTATATTCTTTAGTTCCATTCAAAACTAATGAATCTGTCAACACTTGACATCCTGGTTGAATATTTGTCTCATCAAAAAAGTCGAAATTGTCAAGTCTACAATAATTTCCTGGAAAAAGGTCTTGAAGTTTGAAAACTGCTTCAGTCTCCGTTGAACTAACTGGATGGATCACAAATCCGTATGTGTGGAGCATAAAATCTCTCTGTCAATATAAACCGTTCCAATTCCTCTTCTGATAAACATAACGATGGATTATCAACCAAATAAATGCCATACTCTGACTTTTTACTAACAATAATCTGAAATGAAAAAGAATATCATATTTCTTTCTACCTCCTCCTCCTCATCCTTTTTTATTTGCTTACCTCCTTCAAACTTGTGAAGTACAACCTACGCAAAAGACTGTTTTTTGCGATTGTTATTATATTTCCATAGGCTGAAAATGGAAAGATTTTTAGAGTTTTTGGAGTTCTGAAATTCTGGAAATTTACATGAACAGGTGGAAGAGTTTCCTGTCTGTGAATAAGTAATTGACTCCAAGTTGGCAAGGAGTTTGAGGGAGGTGAATCCGGAGTTGGCGATGGTAATGCATCCAAACACTTTAGTGACATTTTTGAGTTTATACTCGACAATCTGAAAATAATATTCTAGTTTTCAAAGAATTGTGAAGCGGTTTGTGCAGTCTAGCTCTATTTTTGATCTTTTGAATATTCATTTCAGTTTTCAGAAACCTCGAATGGCGGCATAGTTGACTCCAATCCCATTTGAATGTGTCCATGAATAACTGTACAATTGTCGGGTAGTTTATCCAGTTCACATAATGAACAGAAGCAGTCTACAGTAATCCGATTGAATACTCTTCCCTTGTCTCTTCAAAACCTACCATCCCCAATTACAAAATTGTATAAATGGAAGAAAAGAGCGGCTATAATGAATGACCATTTCATATATAAATCAAAGACTGGCTCTCTTGTTTTTTAGTTGAGAGCAGACGACAAACAAAAACTTATGATTGGATTTTCCAGGCCTCCAGTGTCCAGCTTCTAGTTTTTGAGAGATGAAAACCCCTCCTCTTTCTCGACCGGAAAAGAGAATTGCCATAGTAACCGGAGGAGGAGTTTCACACACCCTCTGATGTACTCCATGGTCTCTTTCATTTTTTGAAAAATGACTGAATCGACTGCAATATAATTATATAGAGGAAGCTGGGAATGTTTTGAACTTTTCAATTGAATTTGATAGATTTCAGAGAGGAAATGTGATTTGGAAGTCCGAAAGTTTGAAATGGGAGGAAATTGAAAGGATAAAATGGAAAACAACAGCTGTTTGGGTTGAAAGTAGATGATGGGAGGGAGGGCATGAACTGGTTGAAACTCGTGAGAAAAATTCCGAACTGTTAAAAAAAAATCTTAATATTAACAGTGATTGACATGATCGAACTGTAAGGCTGGAGGCATCCGGCATCGATCCAAATTAGAACCTTCGTCAAAATTGAAGGCCTAAATGTTTTTAAACCTCAAAATCGAGTATGTAAGTTATCGTGGATTCTAGGTACTCCGTGAATCTGAAAACCTGGAGGCTTGGACAATTAATTCTTGGAAGTTTTATCCAAATTTTTGAATTCGTAAGAACTTTAGAACCGAAATCCTCATGAAGTCAGAAGCTCTGAAAAGCTTTATTCTTGAAATATTCAAAATGAATAAAAACAGAATAAAAAATATCGGAAATAACATGGATAAATTGTGGAAAAGCTTCGAAATGGTCGACTTTTTTTTAGAGTTACAGAAAAATCAGCAGACACCAAACAAAGAAAGAATAATTGAGAGCTTTTGAGCTAAAAAACAGGCCAAGATTCCACGAAACCATTGCCAATGCTCGAATCAAATCCCGCAAAATAATTTATCAATCACTCATCAAACCAGTTCTTTCATCATCCTATCTTTTTCTTTTTTCAAATCTCCGAATGGTTTCAAAACTTATAAGTAAACAGTCAAATAAACCAATCGGGAAGAAGGGAATTCAAAAAAACACCCAAACTTCTTCCTTCCTTTTTTCAATCCGATCTGCGCAACCCCACGCACTTCCGATCTGATATTGGCGGGGAAAGTAGTATTTGCTGGGGGGATATGTCTGTCTCTTCTCTGGGGGCGTCTATCTTTCTATATCTCAGATCTTACCCTCTACCTTCTCTAATGTCTCTTAATCTCTCGTAGGATTGGCTCCCGGGAGCACTCCGCACACTCATCCCCAACTCTCCAAGTACACCCCACTTTATTATTATATTCGATTCGTCTTCTCGAATTTTCTTGTTTTTCGAATTTTTCCCCTTTACTGTAACTGATAATATTCCAAAATTACGATCCTCATGAGCAATTCTCCACAAAATGAGGCGGAAGCTCGCGAAAAGGTTTGTTTCAAAAGATCTAGCAGCTTGTGGGAATTTGGGTGAGACTTTGGAAAAAAAAAGAAGTTCTCTCGAAGATTTGTGAAAATCTGTCTGAAACTGCAACCTATAATCAACCAATATCTGCTAAACTTTTCATAATTCTGAAGATTTTTCTTTTTCAATTTTGAAAGTCTAAACCTTAAAAAATTATATGAGTGATATATGAGAATCTTTTCCACATTTGTTCAAAAAACTAAAAGATCCTGAAACTCTGAAAATTTTGCAAAGCTGTAGTTTAGAAAACCAGAAAGTCATACCTAAGTTTCTCGATTTTTACCAATGAACTCAGATTTGTCAACTCCGGAATTCGTTTCTGAACCAAATTTGAAATATCTGAATTGAAAAACCTCTTCGGAACAAACTCTTCTCAGAAGCAGGAACTCCTACTTCCTGACTCTTGAGAAACTTTAGATTTTCGAATTCAGGTCAAAGTTCCGATTTTCCGAAAGAATCTAGACTTTGAAATCTGATCTCCTAGGTTGGTTCTTTCTCAACAAATGTTTGAAAATTGCTGTGTTCACACTTTTTAAAATAACAATAGCATTCCCTCTCCAAGTAACCCCATGACAATGTCTTTTCAGATGCGCGAGCTGATGTCACGTCCACCATCCTCTCGACCAGCTGATTTCGTGAACCCTCTTGAGAAGATCGAGCAGTTGCTGACGTGTCCGATTTGTCTCGATCGTTACAAGTAAGTCTCCGATGTGATCTCATTCTCATCAGCTGTTCGTTTTTCGAAAAGAAAAAAAAGTTTGTGTGTGTTAAAGTGGGAACCAAAACAATGAAGAACCCAAGTCAGTGCAATTGTTTGAAGTGACTAGAGAGATAGAAAGAAAAAGCTTGTGACTTCTATGACTGACCAGTGTCTTATCATCATATGACCCCCTCATTCACTGAGTACCGCTTAGTGATTTTTGGGGACTTTCTTCAAAAATCTAGACCCGGAGAACTTCAGGAAAACAGTCCATAAGCAATAAACAACCACTTATTTGCACACGAGAAAAACAACAATATGATGAGAGACTGTCTGTTATGAAGAAGACTTCTTAGGAGCAAGATGAGTGTGATCAACAAGATATGATCAAGATCACGACAAAGAAATCTGGTGGTGCTTTTCGATTTTTGGGTGGAAGAGTACGCAGATATATTGTAGAGAAATGGATGGGGAGTGGTTTTTATTAGAGCATCAAAGTTTGAGTCAATAGATGGGTTTGAAAAATGATGTGGGACAAGGGTTGGGTACAGGTTGATATAGGAAAATAGATTATAGTTCTGACAGAAGTATATAAGGTAAAGAACATTTGGAAAGTCGTTCCCATCCATACCCTACCATAAGGAACAGTGTGTGCGCCCGAGACGGGTACCCGGGTAATACCCGGGTAGTTTCAACTTTCGGGTACCCGAGTAACCCGGGTCGGGACGAGTCGAGTACCCGGGTAACCCGGGTGTTGCCCGGGTATACCCGGGTACTCGAAACTCTCGGGTTACCCGGGTATGCCCGGGCTACCCGGGCCGGGTACCCGGGCTTTCTCGGGTAATACCCGGGTACTCGGGACGGGTTACCCGGGTATACCCGGGTACCCGGAACGGGACGGGTTCGCATATTTTTCGTTCTTTCATTGTTTTTTGAGATCGGATTTCGATATTTTAACTTGCTTCATAGTTTGCGCTCACTTGTTTAATAAAAATCAACAAAAACACGATTTTTTCGGGAAAAAAACGCTTATCAACCGCAAAAAAGATTTCAGTAGAGCATAAATCATATTATAAGATCAACCAGTATTTCTTCATTTGACACTGCATAGGAATTTGCGAAATTTTCTTTCTAGCTATGTTTTTTTTAGTCTATCTCGAAAAATCCTCATTTTCCATGTTATTCACAGCAGATCTTCATGAAAAAATCCTCATTGTCCATGTTATTCACAGCAGATCTTCATGATTGCATTTGATAGAGCTCTCTACCTACACGAACTTTGTGATGTTTCGAAGAACTAAAATTGACTGACTCAATAAACAATCACGCCAGAAAAAAAATTTTCCCGTCCCGGGTAAACCCGGGTAATCCCGGGTACCCGTCCCGAGATTACCCGGGTAACTGTCAACGGGTACCCGGGTATACCCGAGAATACCCGGGTATCCCGGGTATCTGTCTCGGGTATTCTCGGGTAGCCCGGGTAACCCGGGTACCCGTACCGGGAAACCCGAATTTACCCGGGACGAGTACCCGGGTAATTGCCCGGGATTTCCACGGGTACCCGACCCGAGCGCACACACTGATAAGGAAACCAGTTGTTTCGCTTATTTGATTTCAGACTGGTTTTTTTTTCAAATATGTTCAAGGTCTTCAATTCGTAATGACCGGACTTTTTCGAAACATTACTGTAATCATTATTAATTTCTTTTAACATTCTCAGAGCTCTTCTTTCAAAATCATAAGCAAGTTTCTGCTATGCAGAAGACTTTTTCCGGAGTTTTCAGTGTATTTTCAGGCAGAAGGAAACTAGATCGAATGTTCAACTGGAGCAGTTTTACGTTAGTCTATACAGTGTTTGAGTCAAGACTCCAAAAATCAGAAAATCCATTGTCCTTGTCATAGATTTCTTTTTCTACATTTCTTTTACACTCCAACCAAAAGAGTACAAAGCATAAACCGTCGACATGTTTCAAAACAAACTTTTCGAAACAAAAAAAGACACTTGAGTTCAATGAATCACTCTAATTGTTATTATCACTTCACAGTTGTTCTCTCTCTCTCTTCACTTTTTAAAATTTCGAAACACTTTTTCCTCTTTCACTTGTCCATCAAACACACACATACGAACGGCTTTTCCTCTACTTTCTCTTTTCTTTTTTACAACCGAAGAGAGATGGAAAATCCACCGTTTTCCTTTTATCTTTTTCATTCGAATCCTCCGCCAATTTCCAACTATTTTGCCATTGGAGTTAGCTCTGGGGCGTTGTGCAAAGTGTGTGTATTACACTTGGAAAAGGGAAAAGAGAGAGAGAATCTTTGAAAAGAAAAAGAGAGAGGGTGAAAGGGATAGTGATGATGATTTTTATGATTTTGGAAAATGTTGTGAAATCTTGTTAATGTGGAATCGAGTGGCATTGAAACTATGCTTCCTTCGAAAAACTGATAAAAGATCCAATTCTGATAAGTATGAGAAACTAAGAAAAAAAATCAAGTTAGACCATCAGAGGAAATGTTTTCAGACAACCAAAACTATTACCTTGCCAACACACATTCTGTTATCCATGTCTTGAGAGTTGTGCAGACACTTTGCATCGAAATCTGAAATGTCCAGAATGTCGAGCAGAACACAATATCCCATATGACGGAGTAAAGGCTTTTCAGGTAATAAACACTCCTGAATTCACTCTCTCTGAAAACATGTTTTTCAGCCAAACTACACATTAACCGGGTTTCTCGAGATTCATCTGCAAGCCACTCCAGAATCGGCAGCAGAAATCGAAGAATACATTCACAGGTACAATTTGGAACGGTGCAAAATCTGTGATGAGAAGGCGGACTGTGAGCCATGTGCACATTGTGACAGGAAAGCATGTAAAGAATGTCGACAGACACATATGGATATGTTGAGAAGAGATATGTCAAGACTTCTGAATCAGGTCAAGAGACTTGCCAATCGAATAACGGAAGCATCTGATAATTTATCGAAAGGAATCGATATGATGACGATGAATTGTGAGACTACGAAGGCAGAAGTCAAAGAGTATTTTCACAGGTTTGTAATTGATACTTTGAAACCTTTTCATAATTTTGGAGAACTTTCAGATATCAAAGAGAACTGAAAAAGAAAGAAGATAACTTCCTGATGGAAATTGACACATTCCAAGCGACCGAAAGCAGAACAATGAGCAATCTCCGTGACGTTTTGGAAATTGAGAGCTCGAATATGAGTGAAGCAGTTTCCAGACTTGATGCTGCTATCAAGGTAATCAATACTTTTCTTATCTTTTGAAATCTAGAATCTAATTGCTCAAAAATAATCATTCATATTTCAGGGAGAATGTGCCATTGAAGATGCTGATTTGGTTCGGATGAAGAATACATTCACAGAAGGGCTTGAATATCTTAGGAACTTCCAGGTACGACCTCCTAAAAATCCAAAAGTATTTTTAAATCGATTGATTTTTAGCCCGATGCTGATGAACTTTTCAACCGAAAACTACGATTCTCAGCTGGAGACGATGCTGCAAAACTACCAGCAGCCATAGCGACTTCTGGTGAACTTTGTGTGTTGGTTCCACAGTTTTCTGGAAGGTATTTTACTTTGATTTTGAAAGTTTTGTATGCAAAAATGGAATTTTTCAGATATCTTCCACTCGAACAGTCCTACTTGCCTCGTCCATTCCGTTTACCATTGGAAAGTGACAGCTATCGAGTGAAAGCTGACGAAAGAGCCAGTATGAGAGAACGGGAAAACGATCGAACATCATCACGACACAGGTTAGTTATGGTGATGGTTTTGAATGAATACTAATAATATTGAGTAGTTTTAGATTTAGAAAGAGTTAGAACTAACAGAAACTAAATCTGAATGTTAAGGTGATTATATATTATCAACGTCCAAATGCTCTCAACAACGTGCTTTTCTTTTTTTTTTCGTTCTGTAAAATGTTTTGATATTATCGTAGTAGAAATGTTTAGTTAGATGTGATGAATTAGAATAGTTCATAGTTATTTTCAATGGTTGTTACTCACATTTGTGGGAAATGATAGTTGAAGTTGAAAGTGAAACTTGCCTTTGAAATGCTCTGTGAGTTCAAAATGGAAATAAGTCTCTGAACTATTGAAAGACCAAGTAAATCTGAATGGTACAATCATCTTTATAAGTAAATTGAGAATACAAAAAAATCTTTTTGAAAGTTTCCTATCTTGAATGGAATAATGCGTGCTTCTGAATCTTTAAAAGTTTTTCGGGTTTCCTACTTCTAAAGTTTTTTGGATACCTCTTCAACTTTATTTTCCATTTTTTCGAGATTATTCCGATAGCTCTTCTGTCGGAATTGAACTATTTCAGACCATTTCGAGGCATTTTTACTTCTTTTCGTTGTCTTTATGTAGATTCTACAATTGTTGTTAATTGAATTTATTTTTTAGGTTTGAAATTAATTTTACGTTCTTTATGTCAATCAACATCTTATCAATATCCTCAGTTCCTACTCACTATCCTATCTCTTCTTATTCTTCATTTATTTCAGTCATCGTAATCCCGAACCTGATGAATCCTCCATTCGTTATCGGCGACGTCAACAGTTAGAAGAAGAAGCATGGAGTCGACTCCGTAATTCATCAGCTGCTCCATCTCTTCTCACCACTTCTACAATCGCCACGTCAGACACATCATCTTCTAGAACATCACCATGGGCTGCTGATCGTGTCTCACGATCTGTTGAGCCAACCAAGTCTCGGCCAACAAGCCTGATTGTTCCGAACACAGAAACACCAAGAACTGTCTCACCAGCCAGTAAACCACCACTTCCACCTCCAGTCGATCGAAATGAAGATGTTGCTCCAACTCCACTCCCTCAAATTCCAATGAGAAAACCACCATTGCCACGTCAACAATCCAGTAATGATGATTCTTTAAACGAGAAAGTTGAAACGATTCGAAGAGCCCATCAACAACGTCAGGCTGCTTCAAGAGCAGTTTCAAGTGAAGAATCCGAAGGGGAGGATTTTCCCGTAACCCCGAATCGAGGTAGAATACGAATAGTGTGTCGTGCTGCATCAGTAAATCGTGATGATGGACTGATGACAATGATTCCTGGAACAGGACTCATTCAAAATGCTCCCACATTATCATCACTTGCAAATGCACCCATCTCTGCACCACAGCCAATCACCACCACGACAACAAGCACCGGAGAGCAAGTCGCCATTCCAGTCACACATTTCACAGGTGAGGAAGACGAAAGCGACATCGTCGTGCCTGCATGGTTGCAGCGTCGGAGGCAACGCTTCCAACGCTCGCGCACCAATC
This sequence comes from Caenorhabditis brenneri, assembly GCA_000143925.2. NCBI lineage: Eukaryota > Metazoa > Nematoda > Chromadorea > Rhabditida > Rhabditidae > Caenorhabditis > Caenorhabditis brenneri. The sequence goes on along the minus strand of GL379798.1, from coordinate 79,846 downwards.
CAGACCTGCAGGCACAATTCACAAGTGCCCGTGTGCAGCAGCTTCTCGCCGAACGTCAATCTCGTTTAGACTCTTCTACGACAACCGACGAAGAGAAAGAGAAGTTGGCTGTAATGCGGCAACGTGGCAGAAGTGCGTCACGTGAAGCAGGGGAATGGAGAGCCCGTGGAAGGCCACGGGCGGTGTTTGGCAGGAAAGGTGGCAAGGATGGGGAACTGAATTGGCCACGTGGCATTTGTGCTCTTTCCGGTGGTCTTGTTGCAACTTGTGATTCGTCCAATCATCGTGTCTGTGTTTTCGATAAAGAAGGCAAATTTGTCCGTCAGTTTGGTGGCTATGGATCTGGTAGTGGTCAACTTGATTCGGCCGCTGGACTTGCCAGTTCGAAACTTCGTATTGTTGTTTCCGATAGATACAATCATCGGATTTCTGTGTTCGGTTTAGAAGGAGATCATCTGTTTTCATTCGGCGGACATGGACAGGGAAATGCAAAGTTCAATAATCCATGGGGAGTGGCTGTTGATGATTTGGGAAGTATTTATGTGGCGGATAAGGTAAGAATAAGGGGAATTATTCATGGAGATACGAATGTTATCTGTAATGGCATAACCCAAAAGAGAATACAAATAATCTAATGTAACTCCTCTTTTTTCGTATATTCATTACGATTACTCACTATGATCCGAAGATTGGACCAATGGTTTGAAATATAATTAGATTATTTTCAATCCTTTCTTATTGCAAATACAATACATTTTAATAGTTGATTTATTGTATTCCCTTCTAGGACAATCACCGAGTACAAGTTTTCGACAAAAACGGTCAGTTCATTGCTAAATTTGGATCATTTGGTCACCTTCCTGGACAATTGAACAGTCCTCTTTTCATTGCAGTTAGCAGAATTACTCATCACGTACGTTTCTTATTTTAGTTAGATTGGAACTTCAATTTGAATTTACAGGTGTACGTATCAGACTCTTCGAATCATCGAATCAGCGTATTCGATCCACACGGTGTCCATTTGTTTTCATTCGGCGAAGAAGGTTTTCATGGTGGACAATTCAAATTCCCACGTGGAATTGCTATTGATTCACAGGTATAACTGTTTTCAGGAGACCAAAAATAATGGAAGTTAATTTCAGGAAAATATAATAATCGCAGACTCTGGTAACAACAGAATTCAAATCTTCGATGCACAAGGACAATTCGTTTCTTCATTTGGAACATGGGGTGGAGGAGCAGGACAATTGAAAGGAGTTGAAGATGTTTGTGTTACTGTAGATGGAGCAATTGTGGTCACTGATCGGGAGAATCATCGCATTCAGATCTTTTAATTTCTAATTTCCGGGCAATTTCTTTGTTTTCTTTTTTCTGTTTTGTACAATTTTCTGATTTTTTCTATTGTTCTCGAAACCGATGCCTTCAAAAACCTAGTGTTTTCAACTTTAGGTACAAAGCACTTTACAAGTATTATAATTATGTTTCTGAATGTTTCTGTATTTCAATGAATATTTATTTTTATTGACGACTTGAATCGTTCGAGGAAAGATGATCTTTTACTGAATCTTAAAATGTCGAGTTTATCACAAGAAAATCAGGCTTAAAAATTATTATTCATTCAATAAATAAATAGGGGAACTCTTGGTATGCAATTGAAAGAAAACGGAATACTTGACTGAAAAGAAATAAAAACAGGAAAGAACGGTGCAAGTTATTGAGTGACGATGCTTCGGAGGAGAGTGGACGATAGCTTTTCCAGTTTCTTCACATCTTGGAGTTGGTTGGTGCTGTACTGAAGGCAGACGATATCATCGGTAAGCTTGAGTACGAGTTGTCCTTTTGTGTGATTGTATTTCGTGACGAATCTGAAAAGTAAAAATTAAGTTGAAATACTTAAGCTGTGACCATGAAACTCAATTTTGAACGCATTTTGATATGGAAATGACGGGTAAATGGAAATTTTCTGACGTCCTTTTTGGAAGGAAAAAAAATTAGAGAATTTCAAATTCAAGCTTCCAAGTTTATGTTTTGTTACTTTTCTTTGTTTCTCAATTTCGGAAACACTCTCGAGTGTTATCGGTCGACCGAAAAATGACAAGTTCAACTTTCACAAACCTGCACTTTTCCGGATTCGCACTATGCAATCGTTCGGCAGCTTTTGCAAACTCGTCCCAACTTGTGAAGTATGTCATTTTGTCTGAAACAAAACACGTTATAAAAATTACAAGACAAACTGCAGCGAAACTAGAAGTGTAAAGGAAATACAACTGCAAAAAACGATGAAAATCAATTTCAACGAACAAAAGGACGTACACCGGAAAACTTCTAGGGGAATAAAACTTCCTTTTTCAAAATTTTTTTCATTAGAGAATCGGAAAAGTGAAGAGATTTGATATAAATTGAGCTTGGCAGACCTTCCACATCACATTTTAACCAAAACTCGTGAGGTCCGCTGTATTGTACGCAGCGTGTATGACGCTGTGTTTGCGGACTTTTGCAAAAAAAAAATTCGGAATTTCTAAGTGCATCTGAAAATACTTTCTTTCATGATTCTCAACGTGTTTTTCTTGTTTTGAGTGATAAAAAATTAATTTGAATAGAAAAGTGATTTATTATATAGTTAGAAAAGCTTCTAGTTAGGTGTTCAATGCTATTTGACTTCGTTGAAACATTCCCTTCAAATGTAATCACTCTCTTTCTTTCCTTTTCTCAGTTTTATTTTTTGAGCTGAAGTCAATCAAATAATAGTTTTGTTCAGGCATCAAAATGACTTCAAAAGTGGGCGCTGTTGCCACGAGAACCTATCGTGAAAAGCTCGGTCCAGAAATTCTGGAGGTGTTCGACAGAAGCTATAATTCTTTCACAGATGTACAGGTAAGATTTATTAAAAGTGAATTGATAGACAAAAATCCAAAAAATAACAACTAAATGAGAGATCTTTATTCTTTTTTCAACTTGTTTATAGCATTCTTTTTGGCATCATCCCAAGGAAAACGGAATGGATTCGCAGGAGTCATATCTCTCCATTCTCGATCTATATCGATATCGTACTCCCTTATTTTCACTTTACAACATTTTGCCATGATTATCACGAATATAATAGCGACCACTACCACAAGAAATGCAAACACGTAGAAAGTTTCCTGAAAAAGTAACTTTGAATTTGCCATCTAAACAGTTTTTCTGTTACCTCATCAAATAGTTCATTGAAAGTTGGAACAGCTTGATTCATTTGATGAACAACATCCAGCATTAGCCTTGTTTTTCCATTTTTCCGCTTTCCTTGATAGTAGTATGCTCCCCAGTCTTGTTTCGGCTTGTTCATTACTCAAATTCTGAAAATTGCACTTTTCGAAAATAATGAACTGGAAATAAAAAAATTTGGAAGAAAAATCCGAAATCTTAATAAGTCAGAAAGAGAGGAGCTAGGGATATTGATTGTGGAATGAGTGACTAGTGGAGACCCAGAGAAAAGAGGAGTGGACGCTTCTCACAACTGCGCGAGTAGGAGCTAAGAGAAACGAAGCGGAGAAAAGAACACAATTACGGGGTTCTGACATTGAATTTATGGGCTTTGTCTTTTAGGTTCTTGCCGGAACACATCTCCTCAATCTGTCAGATGTCGTTGTCGAATCTCCAACCGGATCGGGAAAGACACTTGCATTTGTGTTACCAATGATGAGAATGATCCAGACAGCAAAATTACAATCAAATGAAATTGGAGCACTCATTCTGTCACCATCGAGAGAGCTTTGTAGTCAGATTGTTAGCGTCATCGAACCATTCGCCGAGAAATTGAAACTGACAGTTGAGACAGTGACTGGAGGACAGAAAGTTGACAAGAACATCAAGACGCTCAAAAATAAAAAGTAAGAAAAACCCTAACTTACATAGAAACTTGTGTTTTTGAAAACTGATTTCTAAGCTAAGGTTTTAAAAGAGAAGAGAATATAAATCGGTTCCAAAACATTGATCGTCTCAAATCAAAATCCTTCAGTATCAACATTCTCGTCGCCACTCCAGGACGCCTCTTCCAACTCATTCAACACGAAAAGACACTAATCGCAAGAAAAATGAGAACAGTTCAATTGTTAGTTATCGATGAAGCTGATCGATTCAATGAGATTCAATTCGAGGATCAGTATGTTTCTAATTAGTATCTCTCAAATAATGGATATTATTATTTCAGTATGCGTGAGATTCTTTCATGCATTCCAAAACAACGTCGTACTGGATTGTTCTCTGCGACTCAAGTTAAAGAAGAAGATGATTTGATGGTATTCGGTCTTCGTAATGCAAAACAGGTGAAAGTGTCTCAAGAGAGAAATTCGGCGGCCCCATCCTCGCTCAAGAATTATTTCGTCGAATGTCCGGCCGATGAGAAAACAAGCGTTTGTCTCGAATTCATTCGTCAGAGAACCGATAAAAAGATTCTCATCTTCTTCCCATCTTGCAACTCTGTCGGATACTTCCAGAAGGTGAATTTATTTTTTATGGAATTGTTTTTTAGCAAGAAGTCACAATTGAACATTTTTACTGTGACTTACAATTACTTATTTCAGATTTTCGAGAGATGTCTCACTAAACGTCCACTCTTCGCTGTTCATGGAAAGTGTTCGAATCCACACCGTGCTGCCCAAATTAAAGCCTTTTCGGAGAGTACGAATGGAGTAATGATCTCTACTGATGTTATGGCACGAGGAATTGATATCTCCGATATTGATTGGGTTATTCAATTCGATCTTCCAAAACATTCGAGCTGGTTTGTTCACAGAGCTGGAAGAACTGCAAGATGTGGAAGAGAAGGAAATGCATTGATTCTCATTGCCACTGAACAACTCGCTTATGTCAATTTCCTTGATAATCATGAGAAAGTAAAGCTAGAAGAAGTTAAAGTTCTAACAAGTACTTCAAGAAAAGCGGAAGAGTTAAGACAGAAGATGATCAAAATTCAAGTTTCTGATCGAGCTATTCTCGAAGCTGGAACTCGTGCATTTGTCAGTCATATTGAATCATATGCAAAACATGATTGTCATCTCATTTGCTCTCTTGATGATCTCAATGTCGTTGGACTTGCTAACTCATATGCTCTCCTCCGATTGCCGAAAATGCGTGAACTCTCGAACCGAAAAGATCTTGATCAATTCGACAGAAGTGCCATCGAAACTTCCGATATCAAGTATGCTGATCCGAAACTCGAAGCCAATCGTAAAACTGTAATGAAAGAGAAACACGAAAAGAAAGTAGAGACATTGGCTGCAAAGGAGAAGAAGCGACGAGAGAAAGAAGCACGAAAGATGAAGAGAATGGGTGGAAGATACAGAAGTGGAAGTCAGAATGTAAGACAAGCCGAACAGAAGCGTGCTCTGAAGAGAAAATCAGAAGAAGAGGATGATGCAAAGAACGATATCCGTTTGTTGAAGAAGATCAAGAGAGGAAAGTTGAGCAAGAAGGAAATTAAGGATGTTCTCTAAATATCTTTTACTGTTTTGTTTGTTGTTTTTTTATCGTTTTTTCTTTGCTGGATTATTGTTATTCGTTTTGTTATCAGTTTTTGTTTTTTCATGAATTTTGGTTTTATTACAAAACTAGAAGTTGAAATTAGGATGTTCTTATTATCAAATCCAAGAGCATTCCGATGTATGATCCCAGCACTCTGAGTAGACATATGCAGGAATCATATAGGCGTATTAATACTATCCATTCCACTGTACCCCTCCTCTTCCACGTCATCTGCTTCAACCCTGTATAACATCCACAACTTCTACCATGAAACCGAATGACGCAGTGGGCGAAAGCGTCTCACCGATACATTCTTCATATAGTGCACTTTTCTCAAGTGCTGTACTTTTCCACTGGTCAGTTGGTTGTGAGTTATATCACGAATGGGCAGTTTTTCTCGAAACCTTTCAGAAGAGAGAAAAGAAATTGAGGAGGACTCCTAAAAAAGCCCCTGAAATTCTGAATAAGAGTGGATGGAATGAAAAAGAAAAAACAGTATTTCTTGGTTTGTAAGAGCCTAAAATAGTCAATCGAATAACTTTCTGATCCTCTAGAAATGAGCAATTTTATTAGCGCACTTTTCACAAGTGCTGTACTTTCCGAATTGTTTCTGATCTTTAACGAGAACAACTGTACATTTTGAACGGAACTTCTCTTTATTGCAGAACGATATGAGATCGCAAAGTGTGAAAATTGAGAAAGTATTTGGAAGGAATTGAGAATCAAAAATAAATAGAGAGATCGATTATGAGATCCTAGAAAAGAAAGAAAAATAAATGTTTATATACGAAATCTATTGAATAATTTACTACCACTGTTGATAATGAGGATTCTCCACAACTCCTGAAGATCCATGATCATCCCAAGCTGTTGCAAATGGATTTGTGGTGTTGGAGGCGCCTGAAATTAGTTTTGAAAAATGAAATATTAGAATAAAATTCTAAAAATATAAATGAAATTATCGAAATACCTTGACTAGCTGGTAGTTGTGCTTGATAAGAAGACTCAATTCCAGCTGGAAGTTGAGTGAATGTTGTCTCAGCTGCTCCATATCCAGTTCCATTTATTCCAGTTTTATTCACTAATTCTTTGTTTGACCACTCTTCTTCCTCTTTTGGTTCTGCCCATTCTTGGAGTTCTCCAGATGCATAAACTGCATAGAAAGTGACACCAGTGAAATGAATTAAACTAGCCAAAAGGAAGACACTTGTCCATCCGTGTTTTGAGTGAGCAGTGAATGCTTCTGTAACAAATGGACATGTTAATCCAGCAAGAGTTCCGATTCCATTCGAGAATCCCATCAAGATGGCGGCATAGCGGGGAGCAATGTCCAAATGGTTTACGTTGAATCCTGTAAGAGAATCAGAATTATTCAATGTTTTGAAAATTGATTCTTGGAATAATTTATCTGAAAAAAATCTCTTCTGCTATCTCCAATTGATCTGATCATGCAAAAAATTTTTTAATTTGTGTTCTGAAATACAGTCTGCGTAGATCTTACAGATATTTGTGAAAATATATTTCAATGCTGCCTTCTCACCTGAAATAGCAAATCCAGACATTCCGACGGCAGCAATCAGAGCCATAATAGCAGTTGTATCACTTGTAGTATAGGCAACAACCAACATGAATGCAGCTTCTCCTCCAAATCCTCCACAATTGAAAATCTTTCGAACGGCAGTCGTGGAGAGGATTTTATTCGAACGGAGATAATCAGCAAGTTGTCCTCCCATAAGAACAACACATCCCATTACCAAATGGGGAATGGCGGCAAGGAGTCCCGACTGAAAATTAGTTGTTTTATTGGTTCTTTTTTTCCAGAAAATAAGGGAACATTGCAAAGTTCTATGAGTCAGTTGTGAATTCAGTATTCTGTTTTTCAAGTTTTTTTGCGAACCGATTTATTTCGAGAAAATACTTTGCGATCTCCGAATTAGCGAAGAATTCAAGATTTATAGTTTCGATTTCAAAGGTCATCAGGTGAGTTCATGCTTCGAAAAAGTGTAATAGTTTTCCTTGAAAAAACTTATCAATTTCCACAATCCACTTTTCGAAGGCATTGTTCATCCTCCTATACTGTAGCAATGATAACTCTTTTCGCTGTTATGGTATTCCTCATTTTCAAAGATATTTTTGAATGTTCTATCACTTCGATAAAAAATGAATTAAAAACAACTTACATCAGCGATTTTCATGCCCAATGCCTCCTTCATATAGGTCAGTTGGTTTTGAAGAAGAAGATAGAATGTCCAACTACGGGCGAAGTTTGCAACTGAAATCTTCTTCTTCTCTTTTTGTTTTGTAGATTTTTGTTTCTTTGAAAACTGATAGAAGACAGAACACAAACAACTATTAACATTTGAAACTATTTCTTTTGGGAACCTTAACAAAAAGAGACTATCATCGGAAAAAGAAGAGGACGGTTTTGTTCCTATTTCTCGAATACTGAAGCATCCAGATATCGAAAGAACCATACAGGTTATATTTCCTCACTCCAAACTCACCAATTATAGCCCACACAGGTTTCGAAGTGACAATTGCTTTCCATGGAATCGAACGAATCTGAAAACAATAAACTACAGTTTCCGTCACAGAACGAATCAAAATTACAGTAGGATGAGTGTTTGAAACATGACCGATAGCATCTTCAATGAATATTTTCTCCTCTTGTGAAATGGTCGGATGGAACGCAGGCTTCTCAAAGGTGACACAAAACCAAACAATAGCCCAAATGACACCACAGATTCCTGAAAAAAAGAGACAGATGTACACTTTATTCTTTTTGTTCTTTTTTGTTCTCTTGAAAGGAATGGAAGTGATTGATGTTATCTCGACACTTCATTTGTGTAATAGGTTTCAGAAAAAAAGAAAGAGGGATAGAGACCTTCTTAGAGAGAAAAGAGATATTTTTTATATCGGAAGATGACAAGAGAACAAAAAATGGGCGTTTCTTTAGGGGGAGAGAGTGGTTATAAAGGGAAAAAGTTCAAGAGAATTCGTTATTTCTCTTCTCGAAAAGATGAACTTCTTGTTCACTATCATCGTGTTTGTTCTCTTCATCAACTACACTTTTTCACAAATCATTCAATCGATTCCAAATGTTATTTTAACCGGTGAACCAAGAGTTGTTGCAAGGAGGATACTCAATGTCGATATGGTTAGTGACAGTCTTTTTCTGATTCAAAGTCTTCCAGTTTCGATTGGAGGGTATAGGGAAACAGATTCAATTTTCAATACTTCAGCTTGAAGGCTCAGAAATGAACTCTTTTTTTTCAGAAAACAGCACAACAACTTGCTCTCCCAGATGACAATCAACACATCAGATACCGTGTAAATGTACTGGAAAACCAACAAATTCCACCAGCAGAACAAGGATATCTGACTGAAGAACGAAGGCCTGTGACCATTTACACAAGAATTCTGAGACCAGCCAGAATCACATTCACTGGTGATGGAGTTGCCACTGATCACTGGCAAGGAACAAGTGATGCAGTTGAAATGGAATCATGGACTTTGAATAGAAGACCAACTATTGATGGATCATTTGTACAAAATCAAGTACCACAGAGAAGGGCGTTCAATTAAAATTTAATACTTTCTAGCTTTTTGTTTTTATGTGTACTTTACTTGAAAGATCTTAATAAATAACTTACCATAAAGATAAAACGGTGAAGCCCATGAGACATAAGAGACAAGGAATGCAGAAAGAGGAAGACCGAGAACAGCTCCTGCATATGAACCAGTGAATGCAGTTGTCGCCAGTTTTGAACGTTCCATCGGAGGAGCCCAGTATCTCCAGACTCCGTGCATTGCTGGATAGCAAACTCCCTGAAAACCTTTTCTGATGAGGAAGTTCTTTTGCAACTTGTGTGATTCGTGAATCATGCAATTAACATTTGTTCCCGGGTTTAAATCAAAGTCAGAAAACAAGTGATGGCTTACAGGTCATTGAAATTGAATTTAGTATGATTCCAAGAATTTGAAACTTCCTCTTTGAAACTATGGCGTAGAAATGATACACTTTTATATGAACGATAGTGCTAATAACTTTTAGTTTGTTAATTAACGGTTTCAAATTTGGGAACATAAAGCTTTGCTTTGCTGTGCTCAATATGATCTCTTAGTGAACTCAATATGATTCAACACGTGAGAAGACATGTATCTTCTGAACTCCTTGCTCTCTGAAATAAACTAACTTGAACGAGTCCCTGAGTAATTTGAATGAAAGCCACGAGATAATCACTTTTCACTTTGAAACCATACGGAAGAAGAATGTTCAGGAAGGCACCGACACCGATTCCGAATCCAAACAGTCTGAAATCCAAATTTTTTAAGTTTTAGTAACATCTTTTTCTAGAAAAGACAAGTCCAGTGACAAAGTCTAATCCATACTCACTTGTTGGGTGGAAACTTTGCAGCGAGAAAACCGGCGGGAATTTGAGTGACCAAGTACCCGTAGAAGTACGAACTCTCCATAACACTAAGCTCTTCTATCGTCCAATTGAATTCATGCATCTGAATTTTCTTCTCATCAAATTCCTCCGCAAAACAGTAAACCTACATGTACTTTTCCCCATGGATCCGTATAGTTCTTGTACATGTGCGTCTTGGCAGCACCAAAGTTACACCGAATTCCAAAAGAAATCATGAATCCCATGTTGGCAAGGATAGCAAGTAACCAACGTTTCCGACACTTTCCAATCCATGTTTGTTCCACGAATTGGAGAACTTTGTTGGAATGCATATGCATTGGATTCTCATTTCCTTCCTCTTGCCTGAAACAGAAGAGTACTGTAAATGAACATCTAGCCAATGAGAGAATCTTCTATTCAAGTTCCGTTCTGAACAACGGTACGCCCGCCTGTAAATTAGATTACTGTAACCATCAAAGAATACCTTAACGCATAAAAGAATCTGTTACGAAGTTTGGTTTAAAAATGAAGAAAAGATCTATGAATTCAGGTTCAAAACGGCCACATAATCGAGATCAACATATCAATCGAATAGCCTTCATTCAGACTAAATCTTCAGTTTTCACGTTCACATAGATTCTGAGATCAGTAGAAGAGACTATTGTATCTCTTTTGGAACAAAAAGATATTTTGATTAAAACAAATTCTTTGGTCTATCATGATGAGAAATAGACCACCTAGAGAGGGGAAAATGGAAAAATGGACTGCCACAGAATGTATAGTTTGAACTGTATTCAGGTGACGTATTTGAACATATGAGATATTCTAGTACGGATGAACACAAGTATAATTTTTCTGTTTGAGATTTATACTGAAATTTCTGGATGTTTTCAAAACTATTCATTGATTGATTGACAGAAAAAGTCATTTTGCACCGGAAATATTTTTTACTGTTCTGTTAACGTTTTTGTTTATAAGTTCCCTTTCGTTTCACTTTGTTTTCGAATGAACTGATCCCTTACGTTTAAATGATCAAAATGAAAGTTCAGTAGGAAATGGTTTATTACCTAGAAAGTTATTCTAAAGATCACAACATCTTGAACTGTATAGTTTTTCATGAGAAATCGAGGATGGTCTAATGATTTCAATAGTTTTCAAGGTTATTTGAATAAAATAAGTGTCTGCACAGAGTTCTAGAGCGTATCGCATCTTTTAGCAGTAGGTGAGACATGGAATTCAGAAGGCTAAAATAAAGGAGAAAACTCTTTCTACTTCTTCAATCCTCCCCACCAATATCGGAAGGCTATAATAGTGGTCCGTAAGTGTCCATTCTATTCCGGATATGCTCCGATTCTATTTTTGACTTTTTCAGATTTGTCATAAACTAATGCCTCCTTTCGGGAGGAACTCATGTTGATGTTAACTTGAACTGACCACGATTCAGGTCATGCAGCTGCAAATAATGTACTTCTGAACTTACATTTGTTGCGGAGGAGCAGCTCCTCCAGTGGCTGCAGATGTTACTGATGAAGCAGCTGCAGTCATTCTGAAAGAAACATCAAAAAGAAAAGGTATTCGATGGAAAAAAGGCCTCATTCGAGACAATTTCACGGACGTATGCCTTTGTGTTGTACCGGAAATGGCTAGGAGATTTTTGAATAGAAACTCATGAAAACTCACTTGGCCAATGGCTCTCCGACCATTTGTTTGCCACGATCCCAAGCATCGTTCCATGCTGACATGATGGATCCTGGAAGTTGAAAAAAGGAATGATGATTAGAGTGGAAAAGGAGGAGGAGATGACGAATTCCAACAAAAAAAGAAGCAAAAGTTGGAAGGAAGGATGTGAAGAAATGAGGAGGAAGAAGTAGAAGGTAATAAAGAAACGGAAACGATGAAGAGTCACTTCTTTCAGTCATTTTTATGATCTACTACTTGTGGGAGAATACACGGGGGTGCAAACCCTTTCTTCCCCTTACTACTTATTTATACATGCACTTGTCTTCTGACGACTCCTCGACAACATCTACTGGTTTTTGATAGATGGGTGAGCTAACGTTTAGAAGAGAAACCCTTTAAGAACACTGGAACACTTTTTGACAACAAGTTGTTATAATGCATATCTGAGGAAAATGGGAATGTATAGAAAGAATATCTATATGTGGAGAATAAAAGTTGGAGAATCTTTTTGAGAAGTAATTCGAAATGACGTGCATTAGTGCAGTCTTCCGCTCGAATTAACTCTGAAAGCTGCTCCTTCAAGACGGAAAATATAGATGAAGAAAAATAAGAGGTAGTGGTTTTTGAATCGATACTAAACACCTGTCCAAGCCTTGATAGAATTATATAGAGATGGAGCTGAATTTGTTTTTTTGGAGTAAGAGTGAGGAAGGTGTTCAGAAGGAAAACAGTTGTAGAACTTAGTGATCTTTGACATAAAGAAAATAGGGTTACTCAAGGTGTTTGGTTTCAGAAAAACTTAAAGATTCGTCATGCAAAAAGTGGTAACCTGTTAATACCGATATCAATCTCTGAAAATAAACAAAAAAACTATACTGAAACGGCTGCAATTATGTTCGTTAACTATTTATACCACCTGAATAGACAGTTTATTGTGAAACCTCTAATAAAGTAGGAATAAATATAAAAAGAGACCAAGGAATCTCTGAAAGTCCAAATGAATCGATTTGGATTAAAGTACGGATTTTTGATTCTGAAGCCACAACACAAATTAGGAACACTTTGTGTTCGTTCTCTGAAGTCTCCCAATCCACGTCACCTACCAAAAGAGGAAGAATCGGAAACGGAGGTGGTTGTCTCCCAGATTCAACAGAATCTGATTTCAAGTCAAAAACGGGTGTTGAAAAAACAGAAAAAGCAAAAAAAGGAGGAAAGAAAGAAGGCGTTGGAGGAGGAGGAATAGGCACGCATGAAGTTGACATTAATAGAAAATCGACTAGATGAAAGAAGGACTCCAGTCAGTTTAGATGATGGTGATGACGACTTCTTCTGGTGCAACAAAGAATATATTGAAAATGTCTTTCTTTTTTTATTCTGAAGAATACGAGAGGTGTGTTTTGTGGGCGGTATAGGTGTAGGGAAAACGGAAATTGATATAACTGTAATTGAGTTTGTCGTCAAAAACAATAGTCAGGTTTTTGATAGAAAAACGCATGTGATATGATCATATTCTACTGAAAAAAGAGTTCTCTGTCTGAGTTGGAATCAGACAGAGGCGGAGTCACAAATTAGTGAAAAATCGGTACTTGTCAAAAGAGTTTAGTTCAAATTTGAAGAGAAAGAGTTCGTGACATACTTGCATATACCACTTCGAATAACTAACAAAGCTCATAGATGTAATTCCAACAAGGTGGACGAGTTTGAGTATTGAATCTTAATCTCTAATATGAGGACATCTGTACAGAAGTTTATACCAAGTTTTCTAACGAAAGTTTGAATGGAGTCTGAGCAACCGGACTTCTATTCTCCACAGATCCAGAAAATCTCAGAAGATTGAGATACTTCGCAAGAATAAACCTATTCCAAATGTCCAAGATTTAGAATCTAGAGCAACCGCACCACGAATACGGTAGTTTTGATATTCTAGCCAAGAGACAGCTATGACTGAAAAACAAGAGTTATGAAAGGTTCTTCAGAAGTCATTTCATTTTCATGTTGACTTGTTCATTTTCCACGCCTGCATGCACATAAACACCATATAAGATGAAGAAAGAAGAAGAAGGTATATAGAAGTCAAGAGCCTTGAAGAACAATGAAAAAGAACATGAAAATCTCATTAGTTGATTAAACAAAAAACTCCTTTTTTCTAGTCCTTCTCTCTTTTCTTTCGACCGAAAATTCTCTCCAGACGGGGGGGCTCATTTTTCTAAACTCACTGAACTAAAAGGTCAACGATTGATGGCTCTTTTCCCATTTTTGACTCATAAATCGTCACCTTTTTGGTTGTGTCGCAGAAAACCTTTCAACCCTTTTACCCCTTTTTTCCCTTTTTTCAACAAGTTTTGAATTACGCGGGACGGCGCCTCTCTCTCTCCACTCGAAGGAAAGGTGCTTGCATTGACGCCTTCTTCTTCTTCTTTTTCACTCAGGGAGGAAAAGTAATTGCGACACGTCAGGGAAACACATAAATAAAATTATTCAGTCAGTCGACTCGACACTCAACGATAATTTATTTGGCTTTTAGCACGCAAAACTTTCTAGAAAGAAAAAGAGAATTGGCTCATTTCACTTTCATTTTCTATGTTGGAAAGGAGGAAGGAAAGGTGATTAGATGAATAAAAATGAGGTAGAAATGAAGAAAGAGCTGGAAATCGAGTAGCTACAGGAGGAGATGGTGGATCTATATGTTTTAGACCTGGTTCAGGTCTGAGAAATCAGATTCAGAATAGTGGCGGTTTCCTACAGGATAGTCACAATTCATGACCATCTACGACTCAAACTCAAAGTTTGTAGCAACGGAAACTACTGAAAGATCAGAACGGTGAAATAAACTAGCGAGAAAGCTATTCTGTTAAACTTCATTGATTGTAAACTCTTTGCATTCACTTCAACGTAACGAGAAAACAATTTAGAAGCGTTCTAAATCTCCTGAAAAATCGAGACAGTTTGCAGATCAAAGTCTCGAACGAACAGAACAATGCATTCTGTGTTTTAAACTGTACATTCTTTTCAAAAATCTAACTTTCAAACCACAGTTTCGTTTTTTTTTCATAGAAAAGTTGCAAGACTTATTTGATGATTTGATCTCTGTCACACCTGGATTCATCATGCCAGACACGTTTTTTTTGACTGCAACGGAAATTAGTTTTTTCTCTTCTCGCTCCCCCAATTCGACCTAATCTAATCCTCCACAAATATTGATTGAACAACACTATAACAGAAATGAAAAATGAGAAAAAAAAAACTAAAGTGAAGACATATCAATCTAGTAATACGGATTATGATGAGTGTCAAAAAAAGTGGCTCCTCTTCATTCCGGATTTGAGAGATCGGATTAGCGCATCCGCTTCTCATCATCCAACATCATTTCGATGTTTTTATATTCTTTTTTGTTTTTTTTTTTTTCAGATTGAAATTTTGAAAAACGGAAAAGAGAAAAAGAGAGAAAGGACATGATTTTGATTGGCTGGAAGATCCAATGTCAATGAAGGAAATTGAAGACAAAACGGAAGGCGGGAAGAGTGAAATTGATGAAAATTTCGAAATTCGATATTATTCAATGATTCTTACTTTGCAAAAATGATTTTTCGTTTTTTTATATTGAACAGGTACATAAGTGGAGTGGGAGTCACGAAACGACTCAGAGAGTTTCATAGAAATAGGAGCAAATCAAACGCAAGTAAACGTCCAGTCCTTGTGTTATCAAACCTAATTCATTCAAACCAACTGTGTAGTTGTAGTTCATTTTGATATTCTCCAGTTACAATGTGTCATTACAGTACTAGGTCAGTGGTCTTCTTGGCCATAAAGTATGAAATTTAAAAACTACCATCTAGGAAACGGTTCCTTAGAAACTGCATCGAAATTCACAATGATTATCCAATAAAAGCCTATAAATTTATGAGATTATCATCAATTTCAGTCAGGATTATGACGATTTGAAAGTACTAGATAAGATCTTCCAATCCACTCAGATTGAAGGTATTTTATGAATCAGAGCAGGTAACTTCAGACAATGGATTTCCAATTTCAACAATAAAAACACTAAAAAATAAACACGACAGAGCTCTTACTTTTGCTTCTACTCCCTTCAGAGTGGGCGGAGCTGAATCCACAAAAAAGGTGCCGTCAATGAAGGCAAAGTGGGCGATAGGAGAGAAGAGAAAAAGGAAGCAAACTTGTGGAAAGTTGGATTAAAAGGCAGAAACAAGAGGTAATGGACGGGGACGGAAAACTAAGGGAAGTCAAAAAAGGAGAAGAAGAGTTTAGGGAAAAAGGTTTTCGTTTACATTTTTTATAGAAAGTGACTGAAAAATGGGAGATTTATTTTTGAACTGGATCAAATTTAAAGGTAATAACCACTTCATGAAATACGAAGTACGAACTTTCTGAATTATTGGAATCATCTGAATGATTACTGAGTTTATGGCCTTTTAGAGCCCGTTGTTTTCTGGTGGGTGTGCTGTCATGAGAAAACCGTCGCAAAAATCATTTCACTTCTAGCTTCCCAAAACTAACATCGTTGTTATGAACTCAAAACAAACTCGTCCAGTGTGACCGAACTCTTTTCTACAAGTGTGTTGGCATTCCGACAGTTAATTTGAGGAAATTGGCAAGACTCTAGCTCTTGGCATTTAATTTTCAAAGCGAAAATTCTGTTAGTGAAATATGGAAATGGGTTTTACATTCCACATGTTTTTCAACAGCATTTGAGCACTGTTTGAAAAGTTACCAGACCTTTGACGGAAAAGGAACAAGTGGAAGTTCCGATTTTAAAAGTCTTCTAAGAAATATGTAAGAACCAATTCTGTATACAGCTGGTACATTGTTTTAGTACCAAGACTTCAAATTCGTTACAAATTCACCCCATTCTTAGGTTTTCAAAAAACAAAAGCAATTAAAAAAAGAAGCTGAAAAGTTTATTTCAGATGGCCATTTCTCTATTCTTTCTCAAGTTTAATACGGAATTCATCTCGATGGTTAGTGAACTTCGACTCCATCTCCCATTTCGAATGTTTGTGGGGATCTCTGAAAATATATATTCTTTTGAATTGAGAACTGGAAGGTTTTGTTATAGTTCAGACAAAAAGGATTAAGGCTCTTTTTGAGATGAAAAAATAAAAACTTCGATCGCAACAGAAAACAGTTCTGGAAATGACGTAACGTTATAACGAACCAAACTGTTCTTCTTCACACTGCTTCTAACACTCTTCTCATCAGTTCGAATTCCGAAATGATCGGCAACTGATGGAGCACGAATCGCTGCTCCATTCACTCCAATTGCTGTTCCTTCTGAAATCTCTTTGCTCATTTTTCCATTCGCTTTGAATGAAACAAACTTGCAACTGTATTCCACCAATTGGTCATTTTCAACGAATTGTAAAGTGAAAAACCGACAAGAAGAAGCTCAAAGAGCACAGAGTACCAAGACTGAAAGACTCGTTTCGTCGAGAAAAAACTGATGGAATCTTACGTCTAGCTGATACATTTCCGAATTCGCGAAGTGCTTTCAATTTGCTTTTTTGAAACCAAATTTGGCCTGAAGTGATTGTTCCAAATGTCAACAAGTTGCGTAAATAATCACCAGAACAGTTTATTTGTAGCACTTTTCACGTTCATATATAATTTATATTTTTTAACAAGAAAAACATTTTCTAGCCTACTTATTTTTCAGATAAAACCGTAATCTATATGGTTGCACAACAAAGCAGAAGATAATATATAGGTATAATCACAGAAGTTTTTAGAGAGGAAACGGACCTGACTACACAACAGGAAATGGTTATTTCGGAGGGTAGAATGAGAAGAAGGAAAGTGAACAAGTGAAGAACAGGGATATCACAAAGGCACTTATATATACGGGGGAAGGTAATTTACTAATCTTGGTTTTGTTTCAAACCTGATTCAGAAGGAATTGTTGGATTCGCTTCAGCACTGAACGGATCAGCGTATTCAGAAGAATCGTCTGTAAATAAACATTAATAACAAAAATACTCAACCGCAAGACTGACCATCAGTTGCAGCGGGCATAAAACTAAAAGATGTTGGAAGAGGCATCATTGTTGGTGGCATCATAGACGGCATTCCAGTATCCATCGATGGTGTTTGACTAGTAGCCATACCCGATTGAAGATATCTCGATCCAACACCGCTTCTTGCATTGCGGAGACTACTCGTACTCGATTTATTAGAATCAGCACCTCCCATCAAATGTGGAGCAGACATGACTGGTGGAGGAGGAGCAACTACTTCTTCTTCAACACCAGCACCTACATATCGCTTCTTTTCTTCGTCCCAGACAATCTGAAGTTATTTGTTATAAAACCAAAAAGAACGATAGTTTTGAGGAGCATACCGATGGTTTTTTGTCATCAGGGAGAATCATTTGATTTGATGATGGGATCGATTTGATAATTTTTTGCCGAATTGAACCAAACCAGCCACTGGACGAGTTCTGCTCATTTTTAGAAGAGTCCATAGACTTTTTCGGTGTTGGCGGAGCTGTCTGAAAAAAGGATTCAATAAAATAGAGAGAAACTATTAATCTCTTACAGTTTTAGAGTTAGGCACAGATGGTTGTCCATGTGTTGGTTGCATGAGCGTCGGAGCTGATGAAACTGGCGGGTGTGAAGAAACCATTGAAGCTGAAGGTACTGTTTTCACAGTGGCTGGTGGTTGTTGGAAAACTGGTTGTGAAATGGTTGGAGGAGCAGCTCCCCACAAATCTTCTAGTTCTGTTCTCGGACTTTTCGCCAAATCAGCATCAATATTACTTGCGATAGTAATCGGTTTTGTGACGGTTGGAGTCATCGGTGGAGGCGTCATTTGAGGAAGTTTTTGAGGAGGTGACATCGAATGTGTACTATCGACCATCCTTGGCATTTCGGGAATGAAACTTGTCATCATTGGAGGGGGAGTCAAAACAGGCTGTTCTACGATTCTAGGTGGAGGTGGCGTAGGTTCGATAGTAGATGCTCTTGAAGTCGAAACATCGACAGTTTCCGTTGACAGCGAAGTACCTGTTTTTGTTGATTCGTATGATGAGTCAGTCGAAGAAATGGTCGGAGGAGGCAATGAAGTCTGCCGACTTGTCGGATGATACTGTTGAGGTGGTTGGAGTTGAACTGGTTGTTGATGGACTTCCTGAACAAGCTGAACAGGTGGAGCAGATGGAGGTTCTTCTTGATAAACCCCTCTCTTCGTTATTTCGATTGGTGCTTGATGATCGTCATGCCATTTCTGAGCTTCAGATGCAAGTGAATGATCCTCAACTTGTTCTTGTTGTTGTACTACTTGTTCTGCTTGAACGTTTTGCGTTTGTGGTGGTGCTGCACCATCTAACATCATCCTCATCGATGCAATCCATTCAACTTCTGCTGGAGTCGTAGCAGCTACGTACTGTAGACTTTCAGCCAGATCGCATAAATCAAGCAATGCGCTTTTATCAAAACCGCCAATATACATCCACAAAGATCGCGCAACTTCAGTACAATATCTGAAGGCATCTGTAGCAAATCCTCCATAAGATGCTAGCTTCTTTGCGTATTCAATTCTTGCCATTTGATAATCAACCGACTTCGCCAGTGGTGAATTGATATTGTTGTTTCCAAGACGGAGAGCATAATCGAAGATATCAGTAGCATGAAGATCAGTGAATGAAAATCTGAGAAAATTGATTATTCAATTAATTTACATGTTTATGGTTTACCCAGCAGTTCCTGATAATCCGTCAACACGGTTTAACAAACTGGATCCGCTGTGCACCAGTCCAATATGTTCACGAGATCTTTCCTGACCCTCGGTTTCAGTTGATGGAGGAAGACTGAACGGATCGTAACAAGCCAGAATGCAACACACGAGGAGACAGAAATCAGCAGCGCAGTTGCGATTTCTTCTGGCGAGAAGTAAGCCAAGGCGGTAAATCTGTAAAACTGAATAGATGAATTAGAGATTATTCTATGTATTTACCGTCAACATAGCAGTCTGTGAACTAAGGTTTGCAAGAACAATAGCTGCGTGTCTCTTCCAGTTATTGTCATCATCAAAAGCTGAATTCGTCAGAATTGGAGGCAACTGATCATTAGCAACCGCAACAAGAGTGGCGAATGGATCATCTATTGACCGAAGATTCATAAACCGAGTCTCGATTTCTTCAATTTTTTTGGCGTCATTTGGATGTAACCGACGAATTAAAGTCATCGCATCAGCATACAATCCATCGGATATCGCGCTTTCCACAGCTTCCTAAAACCGAGAAAGGTGTTGAAGGAACACATACGCAAAATAGTCTTACATTTATATGTCCTCCAAGTAAAAATTTGTTAAAACGTTCTTTTGCTTCCGATTTATGAGCAGCATCTGGAGCTCCACCTTCAGGAATACCAGTTTTCTCAGCGAGTTCTTCCGAAGCGACAGTCAACAATGTCGCGATATCGGGGCCTGTTACTCTCTGAAATGATTATTTTTGCCAGTGATTAAATAATCGTATGATTAATAACTTACTCCGTGCTGCTGCACCATAATTTCAAGAAGTTGCCATATTAAAAGTGCATCAACCACCTCACTTTTCTTCACATCTCCTGAATTGCGCATCTGTCGCAGTGCATCAATCTGTCGTTGGATATATAGCCGTACAGAATGCGTCGGAGTTTGTCCGGCAATTAGAGGTCCTTTAAAATTCTGAACCGACTCAATAACTTTTCCAGACTGTTCATCAAAATGAAGCAATGTCCGTAAATCATCAACATGAACACTAGTTGTACTTAGAACATGTCCAGAAACAGCATCAATGGTTCCAGCTGGACGAATTACAACAAGCTTTCCGCCGACACCAATTGTTGCAAATTGAAGGCAGGAATGATAATGAAGCGGACCGTTGCTTAGCACTTCCTCTGGCTGCGAAATCGCAACTTTATGCTCATCAGGATCGACGATACGATGTCTAAAATGAACATTTGTTTTTGGTTTTTTTATATTCAAAAAACTTACTGATTGAAATCGAGTTTTTCGCTTTCAGCAGCTTCTTTTTGAGCTTTCTCGTACGCGAGTCGAGAAGCTTCTAGCTGTTTTAACGTATATTGATCTTGCATTGATTTACAAATCTGAAATTATAAATTTGAAACGATTTACTTTATATTTTGAAAAATTACCTTGTAAAGAGCTGTTTCATCAGTGTCACCGGCACAAACGTAATTGAAGTATTCGCGATTAAAAATATTTCGGAACTCTTGAATTTTTTGATATGGCTTTTTGTAAACGGCACAGTAAAAGATATAGGCAACTCGTTCGAGTGGTTTGAACCGTAGGTATTCTTCAGGAGGAGGCATCGTTCGAAGAACATGATCCACCATTTGTGAACCAAGTTTTACGACTCCAAAATAATATTTTTCATCTTCTCCACCGAAATGTTCGACTGGCAACGTATTTGTGACACTTCTTGAACCTTGTGCTCTTCTTGCTTCCATATAAAGTGCTCTAACCACTTCCTCGTTTTCCTCTTCCTCATCAATCAATTCTTCAGAATTATTTTCAGATTCTCCACTTTCATAACCACCAAAACCATTTCTTGGAGCAACATGTTGCGTGTATTTTTCAGCGGCAGTTGATCTTGGTCTTCTTGGTTCAGTGGTATTATTTATCAGTCCAACACTCATTCGACTGTTCATATAATCACTGGCGTATCCAGAAACATTACGAGATTGTGTGTAAATTCCTGAAAAACTTTCGTTCGGCCCGCGAGAAGAATTATGTTGATATCTGAAAAATATCTAAAACATCATTTTCAAGTTACTGGATATCAAACCTTTTATACGGGAGATCGTAACCATTAAAAGTGGAATTATGGCCTCGAGAACCTCCATTATTCATGGGCATATTCGCGGGTTTATTATTTTTACGGGGTTGGGGAGGAGCAGGTTGGATTAGAATTGGACCTCGTGAATGAGGAATGTCTTTGTCGAGACGACTTCGACGTGGGGGTCTGTAAAACAAAAAGAATTTCAATCGTATAACATGTTTGCTGTCCACACCAACCGAGAATGCGTCACCGATGAACCATCATCTTCTCCATTTCTCGAGGAAGGCGGTGACGCTGAGTATGGTTGATTCCAGTCATTCATGTTGTATCCGGGAACTGAAATGTGCAATTTCTATGGTCCTGTTACAGTTCTTTTCAGTTTTCACTCATACCTCCACCATTCACTCGTTGGTCATATTTCATCGAGTCGATCTGCAATAAATTAGTTGAGTCAAGTAGTATCGAGCGGTTTGTCTCTTTCGGCTGGGTAAATAAGCAGAATCAGCTTGCGGAAGAAACAGAGAAAAGGGGAACTAATCGAGGTCAACCGTGTCACTTTTCTGTCAACACACTGACGACAATATGCACAGACAGGACTATCGAGAATGAAACTTCGTTCCTTTTCCCGACTACAATGATAGAAATAGGTGAAAGTGATTGAAAAAGGTGATTGATCCATTTCGTCATCTCTTTCTTTCTGTTTTTTGGTTGCGACCGCGACAGATGGCCGTCTTCACAATGAGAAAATCGATAGACAAGTACTATTTCTTTTCTGTTTAAATTTATTACCATCTGTTGTGATGAGAACCTCAAACAATATGTCATCTACCCGAAAAATAGTAGAAAAGTATCAAACTAACCTTGTATCTCCGCATTATTTGCTCAAAATCCATTTAATTGAATTCGAAAATTCAATTTTCAAAAAGCCGCGCGTCCACGTCGCCAGGAAAACCACGTGGAAGCCACGATGGAAATTGAACCAAATAATGAATCGTTCACGCCGAAATTCCATTAAAAAAATTCGAACGCGCAAAGTATCGTAAAATCTGATGTTTGCGTATTGCGTACAGCCTACCGTAACCTGATTTGACATTCAATTTTGTATCTAAAACTCCGAATTATTTCTTTGGAAAACATGCGAGAAGGGATACGAATGGAAATATTTATTAATTTTCAAGATCACAATGTAAGGAAGTCGTTCGAAAAATGAGTGAATCAAAATTATAACCCGTAAATAGTCTTTGCTCTGAAAACAAGATCTGCTTGCCAAGGGAGAACTGTTCCTCGAATCGCACTGGTTGGAAGCCATGAATATCCTATTATGGTTGTTAAAATTCTTCTCTCTCGAAGGGAAATAGCCCAAACATCGTGCTCTGTCCACGCATTATCTGTATCGTTTTCATTTTCAGCAACTTCGGAAGCCAAATGCGCTGGACTGGTATCATTTGATGGTATTCTTTTGTCGGCCGTTACAATTGTACTGTCGAGACGTCGCATTGAAAACATCTGAAGATGAATTCAAATGAAATTTCGAAAAAGTATCTTCAGAAACTTACATGAGCATCAGAATCAGAAACTCCTATCATTTTTAAAATTGAAGTCAAGTGTTCATCTTTAGATGAATTTTCCAAATGCCATTCATTCGGAATGTTCTTCTTACTATCCACTAAAACTTGACACTGTGCTTCAATTCCTCCACTCAAGACCACATAGTAACATCTTCGATTTGCCCCAAATCTTGGATGATTTCCTCTTCCAGCCATTCCGGTTCTTCCATTTGGATTCAAAGGAAATCCTGCAGCTGACAGTTTCCAGCACTTATCACTGCTATTAGTAACATCGTTGGCTTGACGACTTCTCCAAATTCGTTTCAACTCTCCGACATTCTGGAATTAAATTAAATTATTTTGTATTCAAGTTATCAAAATTCTACCTGTTCCGTAGCAATATCAACGTATCTCTGAACTTCGGGTGGGAAATCTTCTGCAGGTTTACAGTAAAATGGAGGATTATATCTTGGTACAAGGACCGCCCAAGGCTTTGAAACCAAGTTTACACTTATTTTCATGATACTACTTTCTGGGTACTTTTCAAAGAACTGTAGTTCAGAGGCCTTTCTTGTTCCAGACTTCTCATACGAGTCTCGCAATGTCATCATTCTAATATGATTCTGAAAATGATTTTCATAGAATTTTTCTGTGAATTTGAAGTACTTACATGAATATTGTGCAACTCTTGAAGTTCATTTTTATTACTTGTTGTTTTCGGTTTTTGTTCAGTATTTCTCCATTGTTCCATTGATAATTTCCTCCAGAAAGAGTTTACGAATTCATTCTTTTTGAATGGAACTGATGGATTACGGTAGATTGATCCGAACCTCCAAGTCGTTTTGTTTTTATCTCTGTGATCAAAGTCCGGATGATCGAAATCAGCAAAGAATCCAGTGAATGAGTTGGTGAAACGACAACAAGCAGAGCATATCAAACAAAGAATAGTCAATGGAGGAGGAAGAGGTGGGCGGAGTCTGCAAAAACTGATGTTCTGATTGTTGTTGAAGAATAACAGATATTCTACGATTTCTCGATGAGAATTAGTCAACAAGTAAACAGTCTGTTTTGGTTGCTCCATGACTCAAAATATTAATATAGAGCATTTTTAAAACAAACAAATTGATGAACAAACACGCTTGATCTATTTATAAAACACTTTTCGTAGTGTACGAAGATAGATTTTAGTTTCATGTGGGCCTCCGGCTATGGAAACCTCAAACCCATTTCAAAAAGGGGTTTACCTAACGATTGATTCTCAATTTTTACCTGAAATCTTCTGCCAAAGAATACAGTTGAAATCTCCAAATCTTATCCGCCTCATCATCCACATTTTTCGCAGTTTTTGAGAAGAATGCAAAAAGAATTGGCCAAAGAAGTAACTTGAGAATCACAAAGTATTCGATGATAATCAAATAAGCAGGAAGTGATTGAGAAGGACATGATTGATTTGCATATTGACTGACTTGAGAGCAATACCGTTTTGGAGCTCCGAGGAATGATTTTCTACAGGTATCCGATTCAGAGAGGTCTGAAATGAATCAAATGAACACTTTCATAGACAAATGAGCCTTACTTGAAAGATCCGTAGTGAATAAACTGAGCCATATCCATGACATTGTCTTCCGAAGAACTTCGATTGTAACTGGTCTATCAGGGAATACAACTGCTTGAATTGCAACTGCACTACTCAGCATAACAAGTGCAATCATGAATAAAAAGTTCGTAAAATCTCGGAGAAGCATCAATTTGACTCGAACGATCATTGGACCAAAGATATCAGATAGAGGAATGTAGGTGAATAAAGTGGAGTAACTGACATACAGAACGAAGAAGGCTGATACAACTTTAGCAGAGTATATTGAGTTGATTCCCTGTTATATATTCATTACAACTACAAAAAGATATGAAAACTCACCAATGGATCTAATAAAGGAGTCACCGGAAACACTTTCATTACCAATAAAAGTATCAGAAAAACGAAGAAAGCAAACACATCGAATACTCTCCAAGGCATCAATGACAACGGAATCTTTCTTGCTCTTGCAGTCAAAACATAACAGTTCTCAATCCACCAAAAGAATGACCAAACCCACATTCCAGTGTCCCAGATATTCGAACCACAACCAGGTAGTACTACCTGGAAAAGTTATTTGATCTGGATTTATAGATGCGTATAACAAATACTTACTGAATAAGCTAAACAACAAATATAAATTATTCGGAATAGAAGAGAAAGCCAGTATTTTACAATTGGAGTTGAGTAAAAAGTAGAGAGAGTTGGAGCGTGTGCACGACGAATACGGTTCTGAAGATTTTTTTTTCGTTATTTCAGAGTTCAGTATTGCTTACCTTCTTTCCGAATGGTCTCGTATCTTTATCGATTTCTTCAATATTCAAAGGGAAGACCATAGACTGTGGAGTAGCTGATTCAGCACCTCCAAGTGCAGAATTGAAACCAAATGCAGTCGAAAGAGGTGCAGTTAGGGCAGTCAGAGCTTCGCTTCGAGATGAGATTACACTGAAAATAAGTTTTCCTCGATAAGAATCATGTAACGAGTTTTTACCTGTATGTCGAGATAGCTCGTTGCTTCTGTGGAAACTTCCCAACATCCAATAGGGCCACAGTTGGGGATATTGAATTATCTTGCTTTTGCCGGTCCCTAGGACGAACCAACATCCAAAATTTAACAGGAATAATCAATACAGCAGAAATGCAAAACTTTGCCCATTTCGGAATGAACCATGGAAAACTCTTTGCTTGAAGATTTCCGTATAATTTTCGATGTACCCATCGTTGACAACATTCATGTGCAATGATGTCTCGAGCGTTACACTGAAAGATTTTTCGGCTCGGGGAAATAGAAAAAAATAGGATTATGTAGTTTAGAAAAAGAAACTAACATGAAAAGCCAATTGAGTCATGTTGAATCCATAAAAATGTTCCATCGGTTGACATAGAAGTTGATAGGCTTTTGCTGGAGACGAGGTGAAAACCTGAAGGGAAAACATTGAAAATAATACTTGTAATAGATTATAATCACCGTATCAAAAAGCTTTGTTGCTGACTCCGAAAGACTGTCAGACAATGAGTTCAATGATTTCTCATAGAAATGCCAATCATGACTCTGTAATGATTTAAAATTTACTTTGATTTCTAGAATAAAGTAACATACCTCATGTGCCAGAGATCTTGAAATTCTTGATAATACCATTGAAAATGCTACTGGCTCATCTGCAAACGCTGCCAAACACTTCACAATACCCGGTCGATGAAGAAGAAGACTCCAAATGGCAAGAATTCGAATGGATTCATGCTTGTCCCGGTGAGAAGAATCATTACAGAATACGTTTGGATCGAATAGATTGTCAACTCCAAATGAGAGTTTTTTGACAAGCTTCTGAATATCATTTGCAAATCTTGGATCAATTTCAGATGGAATATACGAATAACCCATTGATTGACAGAGAACAATCGTTGTGAAGAAGTGTTCATCTGCATGATGCATCATTCTAATCAACATATTTGATGTTACTCTGATTGGTGGATTCAATTGAAGAACTGATGATAGAAAATGAAGTTGATCATCTTTTGTAATACATTCACATAGTATCATTGTCAGTAATTCTTCATCTAATTGAGCAGCCACATCCATTGAAGAGAGTACTGATGGAGAATTCAATTTAGCTGCCAGAAGAAGTACTTGTCTCTCTTCTCCAGTTGTTGCATAACATTCTAAACATCTATCCACAACTACTGAAGACAACTCTGCCAGCTGAGATGAATCTATGAATTCTATCAGTTGCACGTCTCCAGAATTTGAAGATGTCAGAAGCTTAGTGATCAACGAGTAGCAATCTGCGAGACCAAGTGGATATAGTTGAGATCGAAGCCTAAAGAAAGAGAATCAAACTGTTTAAAAAATGAAATTTCTTACCAACTAACAAATTTGTCATTATCAAAACTAGAAGTTTCGAGCAGTAAATGACTGGAATGGAGGATGGCACAAAGTTCACAACTATCTTGAAGAATGACGACTGGGATTCCATGTTCCACGAAGAATAATAATTCAATTAACGATTCTTTGGAAGCACCTGAAAAACATATACAATGCAACTCAATCGCTAACAAAATTATTCATTCTCCAAGCAAGAAAAGACTTCAATTCCATGAATTTTTGTATCACCTTCCCAATCGAATCAAGACAATCTGACGAAAATTGCCTACTCCACTATAATCGTTCTTCCTGTTCATCAATTTTATTACTCAACTAAAGTTCAAATCAACTTCCGTCCTATTCTTTTTTCTCTATTCTTTTCTCAATTACAAAATAACTGACCAGCGAAAATAGCGACCGGAAATGGCCTCTTATCATTCGAAGGAGACAGAAGAATCGCAGCCGAATTTCCGTATGTTGATGGACTCATTGGTTCTGATGGGACACCGATTAGGAGAGCTAAAAATTGATCGAATTATTACTTCAGTTGAAAATCGAAGTATTTGAAATTTTCAGAATGTTTTGAAAAACGTTACCTGGAGGTGGATGAGCCAATTTCACTGCAGTTGCTGCTCTTAGCTTAGCAATTGAAGAAGCAACTGCACTAGGGGAGTCAGTTCCTTCTGTTCTACAAATCAACATCAACGTATTCAAAGAAGTATCCACAACACTTTTAGAAGTTGCTGAATCTGAGGCAATGACGTCATCAGAATTCACAAGAATATGAAGGACTTCGGCTTGATGTTCCAATTGTGGTAATACATTTTTCAGTGCTCCGCTAGCAACTCTCGAAAGAGGATCGTTCACTTCTCCAGATGAGATAATCCATGTTCCACACCCGATGAGAAATGATTTCAGACCATTTTCCACTGATGACATGTATTTTGTGGAAAGAGAGTTTCCATGTGAAATCAATGAAATAATAATATCAGGAACACCTTGGTCGACTTCAGAAGCCGCAGCTGCCAAACGACTATAAATATGTTTTGTGGCTCCAGGAAGAGCTTGAGGGCTTCCGAGAATAAGAGCAGGACATAGTTGTATGCCAGCAGCTGATCCATCACCAGATACAACCACTGGTACAGTATCTGGAAGGAGAGACATATCCGGCACATTGGCCGGATCTGATTCGTCCATTTTTATGGATCTGAAATCAATTATTTTGAATTTATGAGAATAATTAACTGGAGATTATGAGAAAAGTTGATGATGACATGATAACGATTGACATATTTCACACAAAAAAAAAGAATTGGAGACGTAGAAAATCAGAGAATCAAATGGGTGTGTGAAGATAATAGTGTGATAATAATAGTAGGGGGGAACATGTCGCGCATCGTTAGTGTCGATGGCAAAGTAGTGCCACACAAGACAATTCAAACCAGTTTCCGCATTTTTGTTTCTGATTAACGGAAGAAGAAAAAATAGGACTGATTAGTTTATTTTTTTGTCAAGTGATCTTAAATTTAGGTGGAAAGTTAATTGATGACGGAGATCGGAAAAAGGAAAACGAAATGAGCGGTTTTGAGTTTTCAGTGGAATTCCGATGTTAGGTAAGTTAGGGGTCGAAACAGAAGAACACCTAATTCCAAAAGAAGGTTGACGGGAAAACAATCGGAACGGTGCAGAAAAAAAAGGGAAAAAACAAAAGAATGAGAACCAACCTCTTGAAACTCTTCCGAGTAAAACTATCAAAAAATTAGCAGATGTCAAACAGAGATAATTGTAAAAAGCAACTGTTTCAATTGGTCAAATCTTCCCAATTCTCGCTCACTTCCCATCAGCGGGAGGAGCGCAATCAGCCGGTCGTTAATCGCCTCCAGGAGCTCTGAACATTCTTGACAAAGTCGTAAAAGTGTACACGAAGAAACAAGATGTCAATGATACATGAGAGATGTACCTCATTCTTAGTGTAAATCTTTGTTAATTACCATCGCTTCGTCATGTGCAAGGACAATGAGCTGGTGACCGGGAGGTCCCTCCGTATGCTTTCGGAACAGCAGGTGTTCTTTTTATCCGGTGTCCGATGGGAAATAGTATGTGGAATTGAGAGACGGCAGATTCAATGAATATGACGTATTGTGTCCATGGCTAATGGTCTATTCTGATGAAGGCAAATAAGTGGAAAACGTATGGAGAGACTGTCAAAATTATGCAAATATCTTGGAGAATATAAATGATTTCGGAAACGGAAACATAACAAAAAACAATCTTCATAATGACTAATTTCTCTTATTATTTTATTGTTTTTCTTGGATTACGGATTACTGTAGAAATACGTGGAGAGGAAGAAAAACGAACAATTGAAGGATCTACAAGTGAGTTTTATTGAGCAAGTGGGTGTTAGAGGACAGGTGGTTGAATGGAATAAAAAAATAGTGGATGAGGGCAGATGGATGGGGGCAAATGAAAAGAATAAAAAGAGATGAGAGGATGAAAAAAGATTTATGTTTCGAGGATGTTGCGGTTTACTTGAAACTCTTTGATTAGATAGATTTCATTTGAGATCAATCAACTCGAGATAAAAAACAAAATTTGAGCAGGGAGGTCAAGAATTGAAGGGCTTTAATTATAAATTATGACTTTTGAATCAACAGTTCCGATGAGAGTTGAGTTAGAAATTATCCCTGAACATCACCGAAATGTCCTATCGATTCGATCGCTGCTCTCCGTGTCATAGTTTCCTTTCCTTCAGATTCAACGAATCGTTTCCGTGACTATATCGATCCTCACATTCCCAGTCTCATTCAAAATCCAAATATCCGAACAAAACCAATCAGTAGACCAAGAAAAGATGAAGATTGTTCAGATGAAGTGTTACGAAAAGTAATGAACGAGGTATCAATACTCTTTTTAAAGCGCAATCATCTTACTACTTTTCAGCATATAAGCGATGAAGGAATGACTGAATCGAAACGAGCAATCCACGCGGCAGCTCGACGAGATTTCGAAGGAACATGGAGTGTCATTTGTGCTCCATGCGCATTCTCTTATTTGGCTCATGCACAGGATTACTGTATTCATTCGAGACATGGAATCACTTGTCTTTTATACAGAGATGGATGAGAACACTATGAGAAAAAAAAGAAAACATTTTATTTACAGATAAAAACCTAATTGAAATAAATAAATAAATATTTTTTCTTGAAAATCAATTCCGTAAAATAACACCGAGACATAAAAATATCACAGACAAAAACAGTTGAGGTAACCGAGAAGAAGAAAGGAATCCACCTATTAATCGAATATCAAAACTTTTTTCGATAACTTCTTTTTTATGAATTCTTATATTACATTTTACTTCTCCTCCTCTTTCGATATTTTCAATTTTTAGATGATAAGGTACAGCTTTCTTCGAATGTCTCTCCAAAAACTGAAATAAAATATGTTTCTTTCGATTCAGTCTCATTTATTCTTACCGGATACTTGAAATTGTCTATATTCACACCATCGAGTGTGCACTTCACCCCTTCAACCCTCTTCACATCGTGCATTCTGTAGAAAACAAAAAAAATATTTGGAGAATCAAATGACTGTCATCTGGATACCTGATATAGTAAGTGTGCCCTTCATCGGCTAATAGAAGTGTCGAATTGGTCATGTCAATGTTATGGTTGTCGGTGAAATCTGAAATGAGTAATTGGAATCAAGTATTTCATTGGAGAACAGTTTGAAATTTCATTTTTTTTTGTCAAATTCAGAATCATTCGTGGTAATTTAGTATAATCTCTTCTCTTATTAGAAATCGACTATCAAAAGTGATACTAAAAATGCAAAGAAGTTGTTTTTTTTTACGAAATTCTTGTTACCATAAACTATATAGTAAACCAGTCGTTCTAACTTCTGATGTGCTTTTCTGAACTCAAAAACTCAAAAAATGTCAATTTTTTTTTATATTGCCCACTACTGTGTATTTCTTCTGCCTTCAAAGTTATTTGAAGTTAAAAACCATAATCGAAACACCCTTCCTTTAAATTTATTTGCGAATCCTTGTCTCAAATGCTTCCGAATAAGTTTTCTCCTCCTTAGTGTTCAGTTACTCATTTGAAAGAGGAGCAGAAAAACTAGTCTACTTGTTTTCATAGATTTTACTCAATTTTTCAAAAATTCCAAATAAAAAAACACTCACTTTGTACGACAATCATTCTCGAATAACAGGCATTTCCAAGTTCTTCTCGAACACAACACTCATATTCTCCGGGTAACTGATTTCGTATTGCATTTGCTCCCGAAAGAAATCTACAGAAAAACTCTTGATTATTCATGCTCCAATACCATATGGAGACACTTTTCCTTTGTTCTCCATCTAACCCTTTCCTCACAAATTGGCCACAATGAAATGGTTCTTTTTATATGCATGTTGGGTACCCCCTTTCTGATCGTAAAGCAACAAAACGTTTCGTGTCCTTCAATGAGTCAAGGGCATGTTTTAGGTAAATTACTCGACTGGTTTGTCTCTCTTTTCAAATACTCACACAAATTCGTTTCGATGGATTTGAGTTCTTTCAGGAAGGATTGAAGAACCATTGAATCTCCAATGATATCGACCAGTGTAGGATAAATCGAATTGACCGCAAAGGAATTTCCTCTCGCCACTTGGAGAAGTTTCCATCTCTTCCCATGTTATCGATGGTTTCTGGAGAATGGAAAATGAGAATTGTTCAAAAAATTATACTTATTCAATTAGAAATTCAATCTAGAAGTTATCAACATTGAATGCCACATTGTTGGCATAAACCCTATTCGTTTCCCTAACGGAATACACAGCTTTGATGAATTACTGTATCGAGAAACAACTTTTTTTTTTGAATAGACCGTTTAGTATTTTTGAAGTTTGTACTATTGCTGGAATTTGAATGACAGGATTCGAAAAACTTGAATAAAGTCTCCAATAAATGTTTCCAAACTGCACGCAATGTTTTTTACCTGAAGAATTTGTATCAGATGTTTGTATCAATTTTTTGGATGAATCTACGCTAGCTTCAAAAAGTTTAGACTAACCTAACCTGACTTTAGGATAAGTCACACGAAAATACTGTAGTGACTTGTGTATGACTTCTAGAGAACAACCAGAAAAGGGGATCCGTCAAAAATTACTAGCAAGCCATCAAATGAAATCCCAGTTTTTAGTTCAAGAAGCGGACTTCAAGCATCTTTTCTCAAGTGGAAGACTTACCATAATTTTTACCCAGTTGGCAGCAAAACAACAGGAAACAAGGTGTAGAACGAGAACATATCTGGAAACATGACACTATCTATATGAGTTATCATCGATCAATCATTACCTTGTCATGATGAACAAACTTTAGGAACGGGAGGGAAGGTGCTATTAGACACAGTAATAACCAGCTTAGTATAGTAATTAGTGGTGCTTTAGACGGTTGGGTCAACCAACAGCAGCCAGGTAGAAAAGGGTACACTTGGAGTGATGGACAAATAGAAGCGGAGGGACGAGCGGAGGGGCGGAGGAGAGAGGATACCTCGGACGCTGTTTGCTCGACTGAAACAATACACGCGGAATGATTGAAAAGATGCGGAAGATGAGGGATAGAGGGAGAAAGAATGGAAGAGAAGAGAGATGGTACGTCAAGGTTCTTTTGTTTTTTATATGTATTCGGAAGAGGCAGAGCATAGAAGGACAGACAGACGACGACGTCCCGAGCTTTATGGACTTTCCGATAGAGGGCGGAGATTCGAATTTAATGGGTAATCAAGTTGACAGAGAATGGGATTAGAGAAGCGACCCGATATAGAAAAAGAGATCAGAAGAAAACGACAGATGAGACATGAAAAGAAGAGAGATGACTGGGTAATGAACATTTCATTTATGGGTGTAAAGGGATCGAACAGAAAATGGAATTTTAATGGAGGATTTTCAAATTGGAGTCAGATCCAATCCTTGTGTTCTGTGATTAGTTGAAGAAAGAAGTGGGAATACAGAATGCTTCTTCCTTGAAGTTATGCACTTGTATGAAAACTAAGACATCTAAGACACTTAAAAGTTCTCTAAAGACAACGTTTTTGTTCAAAATACAGCCAAAATATACGGTATGAACAACTCCGTGAACATTTGGATCAAAGTTTATTCGAATAATGTTAGAACTTGAATTTGAAGATTAGGGCTTTTTGAATGTATTTTCAGAAATATGACATTTCCAGCTTGGGGAAAAACGTTTTTCTTTGCAATAAATGGAAGAGCAATTCTTGTCCATATATAAGAAGAAAGAAAGTAATCCTAAGTGAGCTCAGCATTCAAAATTATCATAAAATTCATTTTGAAGTGATTGACCAAATGAATGTGAGCTTTTGAATCTGAATTTCATTTCGGATACGAGTATGGCATGATAATGTCTTTTTTCGTTTTCTGTTACCATCGGAATGGTTTAGCACTGAAAAATTAGGAGTAGTTTTGTCAACTCTCGCTTCAATGTGAAAAGGAATTCGTGGGAAAATTTGCACAAATAACAATGTTCGAGTATTTCTCAAATTAACTACGTAATCTTGATTGATTGTCATATTCTTTCCTAAACATGTGCACGTCTATTAGAGTATCAATTTTCATTTCAACAACTAATAGTCAAACAGCTTTTCCACAGTGGTTCCTTCTCTCTTGCTTTATTGAGTACTGTATTTTCTGCAGTTATTTATATGGAAATATGAACGAAACGAATCGTTTTCGTCATTACCAAAAACAGTTCAACCAATGCATCAATTTCAAATGTGAATTGCCTACTTGTTGACGAGTATGGTCCTATAAAATTCAACACTGTATATTCCATTTCAAAAAACAACTTTCGAAGGTTTCTCAAAACATCTGACCTGCTGATACCTGTTTTTTTTTGTAACAAGATCTTGTACAAGACACTTGTTTTTCTCTTTGGGAATGTTTTTGTCTGTTTGTTCATGTAGGCGAAATGCAAATCTCCTTGTGGCAACTCAAATTTCATAATTTATTTCTTCTTTGATGTTTCATGTGATTATGAAGAGAACAAGAGAACAGTGAAAAAACAAGAGGTTTTGGTGAAAATAATTACTTCCGGGGGAAGGTGAGTAGTCAGGGGATTTCGAATGGTTTCTGCGAGTTATACATTCAGACGTTTTTAAGAATGATCTTGTTGATTTAAGTTCTTGTTCTTCGGCAGGTGTTCACTTTTGTTTCACACATTACTCTTTGTATTCATTAACAACTGTTGCATTTGCTGTCTCGCTAGGACCTACAAACGGTCACTTGAATGATGAATGTATGTTGGGATGGTGTTTCGTTCTTCATCACATTGACAAGTCGCCCATCTGTGTCCAATATCTCATTTCGCCTGTTTCGTTTCGCCCTCGGTTTCTTCCGTCGCCATCCGCTGCGCCCCGGTCCCCTTTCCTCCTTCACCCAATATACATTGATCCGTTCTTCCTCTCTTCTGCCACCGTTAGCCTCCCCTCCAATCGACACCAACACCGTCTGCTATTGCCTGGTGGTGTTACGAGGCTGGTCTTCCTACGTTACCCTCTTCTTTTTTATACACACCATACGCCTTTTCTCTTGTGGGTCACCCATTTTCCACCATCTAATCGCCTTCTCCGCTCTATTCCGCTTCTCTCCGCGCGGTCAATGAATCTCTTCATTTCTCTGCGTATCTTCATCTCACACGCTTCCTCACTGGATATCCTAGCCGCCAAATTCGAATTCGGATTCGGTCTCCTTCTGAGGATTTCGCTTTCCAAACAACGTCATTCCCTAGATTTATAGCAATCAACTTACCTTATTTAGCCTTTTCTATAGATTGCCCCTGGTTTGAATCAAAATTGTCATTTGTTTCTGATTAGAATTATTGTAAGTACCCTAATAGAGGTGCACTTGGCTACACGGGTTTGAGATGTCATATCTCGGTTCCCAGTCGAGGTACAGAAAATGTGTCGACTAAAAACTTGTTCTTGAAGCATTTTTACATGATTCTCCAGTTGACAACTTTTCATTACCTCACCTGTGAACCAAGATATGATGCCCCAAACAGACGACACTGGGGGCAAGTTTATTAGAGTATTTACGGTAATCTTCAATGCCTATAGTTTATGTGAACTTTGAATTCTAAGAATCCGAGATTGCAAAATGCTGCAGAATGTGGGGATGCTCAAAATAGTGGGTTTATAGTTTTGGAAATCTCTTCTCGAGTTTTTCATTCCTGAGATTCTGTTAAGAACAATTTCTATCGATCGATATTCATTTTCTACCCGTCATGTAGACGTCCGAGCTGTGTGGGGTCACACAGGCAAAGAATAGCTTGCGCAACCGATTACGTATTTGCCTATAGACGCTTCCACCTCCGATCTGCCCACCATTCGACCTCTTCTTCGACATTCCCTTCTCATCGTCCAATCATATTCTGTTCTCAACTCATATTTACAACGAATAACCTCTCTCTAGAAACTCTTTATCTCTTAATATGTTTTTTCCTGAATGCAGACAGGTGCATAAAATAAAAATCTTGAACTGTTTATTTAAATCACTTTAAAATTCAAATTCACAGCCTATTTTTGTAAACGTTTTCAAATTTTGCTACCCAAAAGATGTTCACAGTACTTCTCTTGTGATGTTCCTTTTCTTTATTTTTCGTTCTCTGAAACTTTTCTCAATACGTTTTGTCACTAATTGTTTATTTTTCAGGGGTTTCGCTGAACCGCGCGCGCGCCTAGGAACCAACAAGCGCTTTTAGACGCCTCGTTAGACGATAATGCGAACGGCACTTAGCTTAAAGGTATGTATCTATCAAATTACAGGAGGCCTATTGCTATAAAAAAGTAAGTGAGATTTTTATACCATCGAATAGAGCTCTTTACATCGAAAAGTCTCTTACCATGTTTTACCAAAATCACTCTTACTCTTACGTTTCTTTTAGGGGCCTAAAATGGGGAACCTTCGCTTGAGTTTCAAGGTTGATTGTACACGTAAGTGAAAACCTTCGCTTTTGAAAATGAAACTTTGCTTGGGGAGTAATTTTCAGAAACTAGCTCTTAACTTTTGAAGGAATTATTTTAAAATAAAACGGTAAACTAAAAGTTGTTCCTCTTGTCATTTGTAACAAATTCGGCTTCGGAGTTATTGGTCACAGAAGATAAGGTATATGAAATATTGTATTTCGATAGTGAATTCAAGAAACCCTCTCATGAAATCACTCAACACTTTCTTGATCTTGAATAAATATTCATGATGTTTCTTTTTGATACCTAATTACCACACCAAACTTAATTTCAACATATATTATCTTCTAAGACCCAAAACTCTGAAGCTAGCCGCGATTCTGAAAAGTGGTCAACTGCAAAGTTGTCACAAATTAAAAGAAAAACAACTTTTTAACTGACTGTTTTGTTTGAAAATGATTATTTCAAAAGTTAGGAGCTAGTTTCTGAAAAGTACTTATTAAGCGATGGTTTTCATTCTCGTGTAAAATCAACACTGAATCTCAAGCGAAGGTTCCCCATTCTGGGCTTCTAAATGTGACCTGAAAGTGATTCTCGTAAAAAATGGTATGAGACTTTTCGATGTAACTCGCCGTGCTCTATCCCATGGTATTAGGGTGAAAAGAAAGTTTCCGCAAATCCGGGATTTTTTGCAGTAGAACAGTTTTTCGAATCTAGTTTTTTTCTTGATAGATGTCTACCAGCTAGACATAACTACCGCCAAAATCTCATCAGTATTGGTCACCTGCTTCAAAAGATACAGTTAGTTATAAGGGTCTTGGTCGGACCCTGTTTTTCGGAAAAGCAATGTTCCCAACCAGTTTTTCCCAATTTTTTAAACTTAAAATACTCATATGAGCATGTGTACTACACCTTTGAAAAATCATGATCAGATACCCACTCTCCGCCGATATTCGTATTTTCGACCTCTCAACTTCAGGCTGCTCAGAGTTCTTTAATCGAGGCGCTGAAAAATTGAACTGTGCGAATTGTTTGCACACTAGGGAAGACCAAAAAGTTTCAAAAGAAAGTTTGATGAAAAAATCGAAATTGACGGATTTTCATTTTTTGGTCGAAATTTCAAGCCATTTTTGAATTTTCTCTAAAATGACAGAGAGTGAATGTCTGGTCATGATTTTCTGAAGGTGTAGTACACATGCTCATAAGAGTATTTTGAATTTAAAAGATTGAAAAAATCTTTTTGGGAACAGTGGTTTTCCGAAAAACAGGGTCCGACCAATACTCTTGTAACTTACTGTATCTTTTGAAGCAGGTGACCAATACTTATGAAGTTTTGGCGGTGGTCATGCCTAGCTGGTAGACATCTATCAAGAAAAAAACTAGATTTAAAAAACTGTTCTACTGCGAAAAATCCCGGATTTGCGGAAACTTTCTTTTCACCCTAATATAAAAATCTCACCAACTCTTTTATAGCGATAGGCCTCCCTTAACTTGAGTTTTCCATTTGAATTTTTCAGCCAAGCAATGCGAAAAGAGCAGAAGAAGGAGAAGCAGCAAATCACAAAGTAGTGAAAAATGAAAATCAACCATTAAGAGAGCGAAAACTGACACGTCAAAATGGCACCAGCAATCTGCATCGTGAATTGATTCCGATCAAGAAAACTGTTTCTAAAGAGGAATTCGAAGTTTATGAGGATCCGGATCCAGTGGAGAATGTGCCCGAGAAAGTTGATGAGAAGGAAAACGATGAGAATGATGAAAATAGGAAAGAAGTGGCCGAAACTCAATCGGAAAAAGACAACAATTTGATACAAGAACCAGAACGAAAGATGGAAGAAAAGGTATAGTGATATAAAATATGTTTGAAAACGAATTTGAAAATTTTTCAGCGTCAAAACGAGGAACAAAAGGAAAAATTCATGTTGACTCGAGATAACAATGACATCACGTTAGGATGTTCAGAACCATCATCAGAAGCTGTGACGATTTCGGCCAGTTGTGATGATGACGATTATGATGTATGTGGAGAACATTACCTGGATATTCTGAAATACATGATTTTTCAACAAACGAAAAATCGTCCTTCATCAACATTTTTCTCAAGACAAAAACACCTAAATGAAGAAATGCGCTCTATTCTAGTTGACTGGTTTAGTGACGTTGTAAAAGAATATGGTCTCCAAAAAGAAACTTTCCACCTTGCCGTCAATCTTGTAGACAGAGTTCTTTCTTCGTTAGAAGTCAAGATGGATCAATTTCAACTTGTCGGGACAGCTTGCTTGATAATTGCAGCGTGAGTTTTCATTCGATAAACCATACATACATCAACGTTTCCTTTGCTAAATTAACCTATTTTTTCAGAAAATACGAAGAGATTTTTCCACCCGCGATTTTCGATATCGCTACAGAAACGGACAATACATATAGTGTTTCGGAGATCCTGAGCATGGAACGTTTCATTCTCGCCAAGTTCAGATTTATAATATCTGTTCCAACAGCTTCCTGGTTTGGTACATGCTTCGCAAAAAGAATGCAATTCACTCCGTAAGTACAGTTTTTTGCTCTGAAAGGAGCCATCTATTTTTCGATAAGAAAACATGATATTTCTTTTCGAAATTGTTTATTGATTAGTTTACCAATGAATTTTATTTTTTAGGAAGATGATAAAAACAATGAATTATCTTCTCGATTTATCACTGATTGACGTTGGTTTCCTTCGATATCGACCTTCTGATATTGGTGCAGCTGCCATATGTTTCACAAATATTCAACACGAAAAGGAAGCATGGCCGGAGAAAATGATTGAAGAAACAGGATTGAAAACCGATAACTTCCTGTATGTGCTGAAGGATCTTCATGAAATGTACATCTACGCATCGACATCTGACTACAAGTCGATTTTCAATCGATATAGTGATATTGACGAGAAGGAGGTCGCACTGTACCCAGCCCCATCTGATAAGCTGAAGAAACTATTCCCAACTGTTTTTGGAGTTGCACCCAAAACTACTGCCGATTGAAATAATTTATTCAAAAGCCCATCCTATCCAAATCCCTTTTCCCTTTCTCTGTCGCATTATCTATATGAAGCTGTTTTACAGCTCCCCTTCGTTCAACCCGGTCAAGTTGTTCCTTTTTTAAAAATCATTCTCTAGTCCCATCAACAAAACGTTGAATCCATGATTATTAAGACAGTATTATGTCTACCTTCTTAAATATTTGTGCCACGATCTCATCTCGTCGACTATCCTCTATTTTCCCATCTACATAAAGTTTATCCGTACCCTTTCGTATCTATGTTTTTAACCCAGATCCAAGAAATCTTTTGTTTAAATTATTTATTCATTTTTGTCAACAAGAAGAAAGATTCTGTGCCGGTCCAATATATACTCTACAGCATAGATCTTGTACATTGGCCATACAAGTGAATCAGACACTCTGTTCTGGTCCTTCTTTCCGTCACTCTTATCATAAAACAATTCACAGCTTCACCAGTTAACCAAGCTTCATTCGTGGTTTCATGATCCGAGCTTTATGGTCTTTCCGATAGAGGGCGGAGATTCGAATTTGAGAGACATGTTCTGGATCAGGTGATATCAGGCCGGTTGGCAGTGGCACAATTGTATGAAACGAATGGCAGACCTTAGGTATTGAGTATGGAGCTTACTCTTACACCTCTTAAAAACAGTACAACGCTAATTTTGGTCCCGCCCTTTTTCAGATCTACAGTAACCCGTCAAAGTTGGGAAGTCAAAACTTCTAGTTTTTAGATAGAGTCAAAATCTTTTTGGAAATGTATGCGCCATGTGTTTTTGAACTTTTTTTGTAACACCAAATTCCTTCTCCACTGTATCACACAAAAAAAAATGACATTTTAGATTTTTGTTCACTTCTTCCCGTTTTTCGAAATATTTTAGTACCTACGCCGGTATGTTAAATTGCATGAAATGTTGTCTCATTGTACTGGTCTTCAAGTTATAATAGTGCCGAGAAAGAGAGTGAGCATGCGAGTGAAGAGACAACATTATAAATAACAGTTTATTGAACCAAAAAAGTTACGTAAATCTGATTGATTGTCATCTTTTTCCTGAAAATGTGCATGTCTATTAGAGTATCAATTTTCATTTCAACAACTAATAGTCAACCAGCTTTTCCACAGTGGTTCCTTCTCTCTTGCTTTATTGAGTACTGTATTTTCTTCAGTTATTTTGATGGGAATATGAACGAAACGAATCGTTTTCGTCATTACCAAAAACAGTTCAACCAATGCATCAATTTCAAATGTGAATTACCAACTTGTTGACGAGTACAATCCCATAAAATTCAACACTGTATATTCCTTTTCAAAAAATAACTTTCGAAAGTTTCTCAAAACATCTTACCTGTTGATACCTATTATTGTGTTTTTTGTAACAAGACACTTGTTTTTTTTCTTTGGGAATGTTTTTGTCTGTTTGTTCATGTAGGCGAAATGCAAATCTCCTTGTGGCAACTCAAATTTCATAATTTATTTCTTCTTTGATGTTTCATGTGGTTATGGAAGAAACAAGAGAATAGTGAAAAAACAAAGGTTTTGTTGGAATAAATTAGTTCCGGGGGAAGATGAGTAGTCAGGGGATTTCAGATGGTTTCTGCGAGTTATACATTCAGACGTTTTTAAGAATGATCTTGTTGATTTAAGTTCTTTTTCTTCAGCAGGTGTTCTCTTTCCTTCACACTTTTCCTCTTGGATTCATTAACAACTGTTGCAGTTGCTATCTCGCTAGGACCTACAAACGGTCACTTGAATGATGAATGTATGTTGGGATGGTGTTTCGTTCTTCTTCATCACATTGACAAGTCGCCCATCTGTGTCCAATATCTCATTTCGCCTGTTTCGTTTCGCCCTCGGTTTCTTCCGTCACCATCCGCTGCGCCCCGGTCTTCTTTCCTCCTTCACCCAATATACATTGATCCGTTCTTCCTCTCTTCTGCCACCGTTAGCCTCCCCTCCAATCGACACCAACACAGTCTGCTATTGCCTGGTGGTGTTACGAGGCTGGTCTTCCTACGTTACCCTCTTCTTTTTTATACACACCATACGCCTTGTCTCTTGTGGGTCACCCATTTTCCACCATCTAATCGCTTTCTCCGCTCTATTCCGCTTCTCTCCGCGCGGTCAATGAATCTCTTCATTTCTCTGCGTATCTTCATCTCACGTGCTTCCTCACTGGATATCCTAGCCGCCAAATTCGAATTCGGATTCGGTCTCCTTCTGGGTATTTCGCTTTCCAAACAACATCATTTCCTAGATTTATGGCAATCAACTGACCTTATTTGGGCTGTTCTATATATTACTTCTGGTTTGAGCGAAAATGTGCAATTTTCTTTCTGATTGAAGCTCGATGCTTAAAGTTTATGCGAACTTTGAATTCTGTGAATCCGAGATTATAAAATGGGAAAAATGCAGAAAGTGGGAATGCTCAACATAATGGCTCCGTAAATTTTGAAACCAATCCTCGAATTTTTTGTTCCTGAAATGCTGTTAAAACGAACCTGGGTTTCGAACAATTTTTCTTCAAAATCAGCTAAATTTTCTCCCCATTTTTATTAAAAAAAACATATTTTGATTTATCAATCACTTTTCATGTTGCTTTGAAGATTATTTGTGATGGATTGCTTCAAAGACCTCGATCAAACTACAAAAATCCGGTCTTTGGTCAGCGAAACAGCTAAAAAATTGAAAATTAGCAAAACAACAAAGCAAAATTTGAATTCCCGCGCGAAAAACAGGCCGGCGGAGCACACTTACTGCATCAGGATTTGAACAAAAATTTCTATGTACTGGTTTTACTTTTTTGACACGTCTTTACACGTTTTCCAACTTTCTATAAAAAAGTTACAGTCAGAATAACTATTCTCAAATTTTCTATTGTTTCTTCTAATCGAATTTTCACATGTTTCTCTCCTTCCCACTGTGATCCCGAGCGCGCGAACTTTTTGAAATGATTGGACCAAGACATGGACGATTGTTCACCTTCTTGCGCCTCCTCTTTCCCTTTCTTTTGTTTAAAAGTCACCCGTGCTGCCCGACACCGTATGGACCCGTCTTTTTTTTTGGAGAAATTATCTCTTCTGAAAAAGAAGAAATCTCGAACAATGACCTGCTTCATTTCATGTATATTTCTTCTGAGGTAACACTTATGACTATTTTTAAAGGGAAACTTTCTATGTGAAAGATAGGTGATAATAGTAAAAATGTCACACGTTGAATAGGCTCGAAAGGTTCGTTCATTAGCTTACGAGTCTGATCGGAGTCAACCTTTTTATGTATCATATCAGCGAGGGCAAACACTCTCTCGCACTCTTGTCCACTTCAACTTTTGACCTGAAAAGGGAAAGTTCAGTACTTCGAATCGACTTTCCCTTTTATTTAGCTCATTCTATTCGGAAGAAGATGAATAGTCAGACGTTGCTCGCAAAAATTTGGCTCAATTCTTGCCATCATATAGTTTTTATCACCTTTTCGCCCGGCCCGCTCTTTAGTTGATAACCCGTGTAGTTTTCGCTTTCCGCCAATACGTCGACGCGTAAATGTTTACAAATAATTGAATGGCGATGGCGAGTTTGGTGTTTTATCTAACCTCTGGGGTAGTATTAGTAGTAGGAGTAGTATGCTCTGACGTTGGCGCCCCTCAAAATACCACCAATTAGTTGTGTGGCGCAACCTTGGAGAAGAAAACTGTCAATGCCGATTTCTGCAAGCGTGACGAAAAAGAGACGATTTCGATTCCTAATCTCAGGTTAATATCTTACCGTTATTTTCTCTTGAGTTTATTTCGTACTTCTTTTCAATGTTCCTCCAGTTTTCGATTTTCCATTTAAAAGAATCAGAAGAGTGAAAGAAAAAAAATCATCTGTGATGTCTTTTTCTCTTTTTTCTTAAAGACAAGTTTGCTCAAAAATCCTACATCCATATACAGTGCGGATTGAGAAAATCTTTTTAAACGGTCAGCACTTCAATGCATCATCAATCGTTCATT
Organism: Caenorhabditis brenneri; assembly: GCA_000143925.2. Classification (NCBI taxonomy): domain Eukaryota; kingdom Metazoa; phylum Nematoda; class Chromadorea; order Rhabditida; family Rhabditidae; genus Caenorhabditis; species Caenorhabditis brenneri. The sequence continues at coordinate 36,979 of GL379798.1, read as the reverse complement.
GTTTGCCGGTCCCACCTAGCTTCTGAGGTTTTGTATGGGCACCTAATGCGTCACCTACATAACAAATAGAAAGTACCTTTTTTGGTGCCATTTTTTCCTTTTCACTTTTGATCAAAAGGAACTTGCACCAGTACAGTTTCTATCGATCGATATTCATTTTCTACCCGTCATGTAGACGTCCGAGCTGTGTGGGGTCACACAGGCAAAGAATAGCTTGCGCAACCGATTACGTATTTGCCTATAGACGCTTCCACCTCCGATCTGCCCACCATTCGACCTCTTCTTCGACATTCCCTCCTCATCGTCCAATCATATTCTGTTCTCAACTCATATTTACAACGAATAACCTCTCTCTAGAAACTCTATATCTCTTAATATGTTTTTTCCTGAATGCAGACAGGTGCATAAAAGCATACATCTTCGTTGAATTGGGCACAGTTACAAACAAGCCAGGTGACAGGTGGTTTTGGTCATCGCTCAAAGAAAACCGAACCATCTTAATTTTACAAAACACTATCTGATGAACATTTAAAACGTTCATTCATATTTTTTTGGAAAAATTAGGTTTTAAGTTTGGATCGTACGGTATAAAAAACACTGCGAAAAATTATCTTGCTTAATCTATTTTTCTAAGAAAACGAAAGAATAATTCTTTTGATCGAACTAAGAAAATCACAATGAAAATTGAAGTGCTTTTTTGCGAATGAAGCCAAGAATTTCAAAAATGCATAAAAATAATCCTTCCAGTCTTTTTTCTACACTGAGTTAATCACTAGGAACGTTCTCACATGTAAACTCAAACCAATATTGAAAATGTGTCGACAGTCAACAGTAATGACCTTCCTCTCATTCTCATGTCCCCCTCTTCACCTTTCTGCTTTGAATGGTCCGTTGCATAACGCACTTACTCGAGCACATGCCGCAACACCAATCGATTGTTTTCCTTCTTTTCGTATCGCTTCATTAGAGAAAAATGCAATAAATTTTCGAAAACTTTTTGTTTTAATCCTTTTAAAACTCAAATTCACAGCCTATTTTTGTAAAAGTTTCTAAAATTTGCTTCCCAAAAGATGTTCACAGTACTTCTCTTGTGATGTTTCTTTTCTTTATTTTCGTTCTCTGAAATTTTTCTCAATACGTTTTGTCACTAATTGTTTATTTTTCAGGGGTTTCGCTGAACCGCGCGCGCGCGCCTAGGAACCAACAAGCGCTTTTAGACGTCTCGTTAGACGAGAATGCGAACGGCACTTAGCTTAAAGGTATGATTTTATCAAATTAAGATGAGTTTTCTATTTGAGTTTTACAGCCAAGCAATGCGAAAGCAGCAGAAGAGGGAGAAGCAGCAAATCACAAATTAGTGAAAAATGAAAATCAACCATTAAGAGAGCGAAAATTGACACGTCAAAATGGCACCAGCAATCTGCATCGTGAATTGATTCCGATCAAGAAAACCGATGAAACACCTTCCATCCAAATTGTTTCTAAAGAGGAATTCGAAGTTTATGAGGATCCGGATCCAGTGGAGAATGTGCCCAAGAAAGTTGATGAGAAGGAAAACGATGAGAATGATGAAAATAGGAAAGAAGTGGCCGAAACTCAATCGGAAAAAGACAACAGTTGGATACACGAACTAGAACGAAAGATGGAAGAAAAGGTACAAAAGATGGAAGAAAAGGTATAGTGATATACAAGTTTTTTGAAAACGAATCAGAATTTTTCAGCGTCAAAAAGAGGACCAAAAGAAAAAATTCATGTTGCCTCGAGATAACAATGACATCACGTTAGGATGTTCAGAACCATCATCAGAAGCTGTGACGATTTCGGCCAGTTGTGATGATGACGATTATGATGTATGTACACTGTTTTCAAATATTTACAGTTGAAATTAATTTTCCAATTTTCAGAAGATCTCCGTTGCTTCCTCCACTTTCACCACCGCAATCCGCGCATCCTTATCAACTTTCCACGTTGACGTTGAAGCTAGTATAGAAGAGGAAAAGAAGAAGATTTCTGTTATGCGGAAGAAAGCTGAAAAAGAATACCGTGATGATTTGATGTATGCTTCTGAAGAATACTACCTGGATATTCTGAAATACATGATTTTTCAACAAACGAAAAATCGTCCTTCATCAACATCCTTCTCAAGACAAAAACACCTAAATGAAGAAATGCGCTCTATTCTAGTTGACTGGTTTAGTGACGTTGTAAAAGAATATGGTCTCCAAAAAGAGACTTTTCACCTTGCCGTCAATCTTGTAGACAGAGTTCTTTCTTCATTAGAAGTCGAGAAAGCTCAATTTCAACTTGTTGGGACAACGTGCTTGATGATTGCAGCGTGAGTTTTCATTCGTTAATCTATACCTATCTTAATGTTCCCTTTGTTAATTTAGTTGTGTTTTTTTTACAGAAAATACGAAGAGATATTTCCACCCGAGATTGCTGAATTCGCTATTATAACGGACAATACATATCGTGTTCCGGAGATCCTAAGCATGGAACGTTTCATTCTCGCCAAGTTCAGATTTATAATATCTGTTCCAACAGCTTCCTGGTTCGGTACATGCTTCGCAAAAAGAATGCAATTCACTTCGTAAGTACAGTTTTTGCTCTGAAATAAGCAATCTATTTTTCGATGAGAAAACATGCTATTTCTTTTCGAAAATGCTTACTGAATAGTTTGCTAAGAATTTTTTTATTTCAGGAAGATGTCAAGAACAATGAATTATCTTCTCGATTTATCACTGATTGACGTTGGTTTCCTTCGATATCGACCTTCTGATATTGGTGCAGCTGCCATATGTTTCACAAATATTCAACACGAAAAGGAAGCATGGCCGGAGAAAATGATTGAAGAAACAGGATTGAAAACCGATAACTTCCTGTATGTGCTGAAGGATCTTCATGAAATGTACATCTACGCATCGACATCTGACTACAAGTCGATTTTCAATCGATATAGTGATATTGACGAGAAGGAGGTCGCACTGTACCCAGCCCCATCTGATAAGCTGAAGAAACTATTCCCAACTGTTTTTGGAGTTGCGCCCAAAGCTACTTCCGATTGAAAAAATTTATTTAAAAGCCCATCCTATTCATAAATCAAAAATCCCTTTTCCCTTTCCCTGTCCCATTCTGTTTTTATATTTAACCGAAGCATTTAAAATGATCCGCATTGTGATTTATGTAACAATCTTCTTATTGTAACATTCCCCAACCCTAACCAAAAAAATTCGCGGATTTGATCCGTCTTTCTCTTCTTTTGTGTTTTATTTCTGTACTATTCAATCAAATTCTCCGTCCCATGATTAGTTTTCGAAACTGAAATATTATCAAGATTTCTTCAAATCTCAAAGCTATATGCAGCTGTTTTACAGCTCCCCTTCGTTTAACCCGGTCAAGTTGTTTCTTATTTTATAATGATACTCCAGCCCCATCAACAAAACGTTGAATCCATGATTATTGAGACAGTATTATGTCTACCTTCTTAAATATTTGTGCCACGATCTCATCTCGTCGACTATCCTCTATTTTCCCATCTACAAAAAGTTTATCCGTACCCTTTCGTATCTATGTTTTTAACCCAGATCCAAGAAATCTTTCGTTTAAATTATTTATTCATCTTCGTCAACAAGAAGAAAGTTTGTGTCAAATAAATCTGTGAGTTTTAAAAGTTTCGAATTGTTCAACCGTAGTAGTTCCCGTAGTTTTGAGATTCTGAAAGACAGATTGAGAATGGATGTTGAAAATTTGTAAACGCACGATTCACAAACTGCTCTGCCATATCAGGATCAATTTCATCAATGTAAAAAGAGCAAGACATGTACCAGATCCTGAAAAATCAATAAAACTGAAATAAATAATATCCACATTCTCTTTGGAAAGCACAGTTTTCCCTTCATATAACTGACCATAAAATGACACACACTCTGATTTGCCTTTAGAAATCAAACCGTTTTGAGGCCAATGATAATGATTTGATAAGAAAATGATTTTGAAAGATTGGGGTGCGCCTTTTGCGGAAGAATCGTTTTTTGTTCTTCTTCTCATTCGATCTTTCAAAGTCATGAGACACAAAAATGATAGAGAAAAGAGAGAAAGATACCTGCAAAAGTACTTGAATCTCTCCTCAATTCGTGACGGCTTACACCATTTCTGCATCCGATCATACTCGTATTCACACTGTAATTCTTCTCTTTTTTCAGTTGGATTTGAACCACTTTTGTACTGTAGACGTAATAAGAAGTGATGTGAAAAGAAAAAGAAAGAAACATTCGAAAATGATTGATGAATTAATTTTCGACCGTGTGATTATTTAGAAAAAAGAAACAAAAAGATATGCTGTAGTTTGGATACACCCACTTTACACCGACGAGTACAATGCGGATGAACGGAGACGTCGCAGTTTGGACGGCATGGAACTATCTTCTCGAGCTGAAAACTATTTAATTGATGAGAATTTATAAAGAATAAGGTTAAAAAGTGAATAGAAACTGAAATTTTTTTCGAGATGACTGGAGTTGAAAAAAAAAGAGTTATGGACAATATAGGAATGGAACAATTGGGATTCGAAACAAAATAGAAAAGGTAGTAAAAACTGAAAATTTGAAACCAGGTGCTATATTGAAACCGCTATTAGAAATCAAAATTCAAAGTGTCAAACTTCTCACCTTCCTCATAAGATCATCAAATGCCATATCTCCAACATCGTCAGTTAGTTCTTTCTTATGTTCTTCTTTTCTCTCTCTCACTTCTTCTGGGTCAATTCTAAAACGAAGCATCATCATTTATTATCCCGTTATTTTCATTTCTTCACACCTTTCTCTCGTGATACACGCTTGTTTGTAGCTAGGACAAAATTTGCCAATCTTCTCCATTATCCGACGATGTTGGTGCAATTTCTCGGCTGTCCAGATTCCACGACAGTAATACGAATAGTTCTCATGATATGTAGCACAATATTCACCAACGTCTAGATTTGACTGAAAATATGTCGTTAGAGAGGAAATTTGTTCATCACAACGTTTACAAGCCCACAGCATTGACAATTCTTTCCGTCTATTTCTCTCACTGGTCTCAACTGCTGTTTGTTTCATATACGCACGAGACCACCCGGGAAATGTCCGCTTCCGTGGCGCAATAGGCAGCGCGTTCGGCTGTTAACCGAAAGGTTGGTGGTTCGAGCCCACCCGGGAGCGAAATTTTTTCTTATTGTTTGACTCACCACTCTTAACTGCGGTTCTGATCTCCTGTCTTCGTAAGAGTCAAATTTTGCAGCCTCGGTAATGCAAATAAGGAAGAGTATAGAAACCAATCGGCGCATTAAGATATTTATCACTTTTGATTTTTAATAGAAGACGCAAATAGACTTGTACCGTCACACAGATCAAATGTGGCAACGGAAGAGAATGACGAAAGTCGGCGAATGCGACAAAAAGAACCAAATGGGTGGAGATAATCGAAGAAAAGATAGGATGGGTTTGAAATTAAACTCTTTTCGCTACAAATCAGAATAGTCAGATTATCAATCTATGAGTTCTGGAGCATTTGGGAATATGCTGCAGATCTGATGGATAGTTCCAATTCAAAACACTTTAATATAGTAATTTACTTTTTGAATTCCAGTGAATTCTAAAATTTCTAACGGGAATTTTCGAAAAAAAAAAATAAACAGGGTGGTCGGAAAGAAAGTTTATTTCTAGAAAATTTGAGTATCAACATGTTTTCCCACATATTGGAATCACGTCATAGTCTAAAATCCCGAGATAGTTGTTTCTTTTGTTTTTTTTTTTTTTTTTTTTTAAATCCCGAGATAGTTGTTTTACTGTTCAAACTCTGATTTAGTGTGTTCAACCCAATTTCATTGATTTCATGGCACAATTACAAACACTCTTTGATGAGATCTCATTGAATAACTGTGGAAATCAAATAGAATAAACACAGATATTAGGAATTTTGACTTCAATACAGGTATTAAAAGAGGAGAAAACGGCATTTGGCCAGTTTCTCGTCTCGTCACAAAAAATAAACAAAACATGGAAGATGAAACCTTGTAATGAGTAGAGCAGTTTCAGCATTTAGCAGTTGTTCACTAGGAGTTCCTATTGAAACTATTTTCAGTTCAAAGAAAGGAAGGGATTAATCAGAAACAGTTTGTATACTTAAAAACTTATCAGTTGATTATCGTGACTGGATCGAAATCGTTTCGTATATGACACTCGGAAATATTGTTTGGTTTCTGTAAAATAATGAATGCTATTCAACTCTATAATCTACTAACAATCGGATGTCATGATTCAACCTCGGCTCTAGTGGTTTTCAAAAACCGAAAGATGAAAAAGAGTCTCGTGACCAAATCAATTGTCGTCAATACTATCGAGGCACTAGAAGTATGGAAGAACTAGATCTCAGTATATTTGATTGAAACGAAATATTTGAGTGATTAGAACGTTGATATTCAAGAACGAAATAAATAAGAAAAGTGGAAGAAGTTACGATTGAAACACTCTTTGTAAATAAGAAAAGAAACTGATTGAGTACCCAAATTGATCAAAACCTTCGTTTAACGATTATTTCTTTCAGAAAAAGGTCGTTTACTGATATAATCGCTTGAAAAACAGCAAAAATGGGAGAAATTCGAAAAAACGTACTTTCTGATAAAATTTTCGGTATGAAGGAAAGCGCGCAGAACTGATTCGAGTGGTGATGTTGGAAACGAAATAGTCAATGTAATCAAAACCGTTTTTTTTGGGCGAGTAGGCCATCGCCGACCTCGATTGTGGTCGGCTGCGCGTCACCTACACCTCAGCGACACACAACGATAGCGTTGGTTTAATTACCCTAAGTTTGAGGTTCGCCCCGTGCTTTGACCTGAAGACATTCAGCGTCAGCTATAAATTTTGGAACGTCTCCTTTAGGGGAGACAAAAGATGTAAGATTTAGGAAAATCGGTTTACGGGTTCGTGAGTTATGGTCTGTTGAAATATTTGGACAAAAAAATTGCAAAAAGCTTACAACATCCAGGATTCCCAGGCCGTCTCCGATCCAAGTACTAACTGGACTCAACGTTGCTTAACTTGCCAGATCGGACGGGATGGCGTGCATTCAACGTGATATGGTCGTAAGCATCTCACTACCGACTACAACCCCTTCTTATTCTCACTACAGAACGCGCCGAGAGAGCGTTGAAAAAAACCTATCGCTATCCGAGAAGAATTTCCAATAGCCGACCCACCAATGAGGAGGTTTGTGTGTGTATGTGTCGAGAGGGTAGTGCTGTAGTGTGAGGATCGAATAGGCCATCGCCGAACCTCGATTGGTGGTCGGCTGCGCGTCACCTACACCCTCAGCGACACACAACGATAACGTTGGTTTAATTAACCTAATATTTGAAGGTCGCCCGGAGCTT
>GL379797.1:1008327-1023546 GCA_000143925.2 Caenorhabditis brenneri | reverse complement strand
CAAAGTCTTAAAAAATTTCTTCGAATTTGGGCGTTTGGGTCTGCAACAACACGATTCGGACGGTAAAGTGTTCCCTGTAGGAAATCAAAAGAATCCTATGCAAATTTCTAAAAAAAAGACAGACACTCTCATTGTGGACGGAATAAAAAAAGGTAGAAACGCCACCTTTTGTTTTCTCAAAAGATGGCGGTACAAGATGAAAGACAACGGGTAAAAAGAAGAAGAAGGCAACTTGACCATTTTGGCCTTGAAATGGACGGCTTCTTCTCACAACTGAAGAATTATGAGTGAAAAGAAGAAGAAAAAGGTAGAATGAAATTGAAAGGGAGGCAAACGGACGGATCAAAAGAAGTATCCATGGTGATCATTTCTCTTTACTTTGTATCCCCCTATATCCTTTTGTTTCCACTTTTCTGAAAAGGTGTGAAAGAGTGGATACTGGATTAAAGGGGCGAAGAAGGATTTCAATAGAAGGATTAGAGGGGGTGGGAGTGAGAAACTGAAAAATTGTTGTTTGAATGGACACTGATTAGAAGGTGTTTGAAAAGGGGGTATTCATGGAATAGGCATGCATTGAACAATCTTGTTAACGGAGGGAAACAGAGCAAAGTTTATCTGGGTTAGCAGAAGTTTTCGTGGTTTGTAGGTGGAACGGGAGGTTTGATTTTCGAAGAAGCCAAGAAAAAAGCATTTTCCTAAGGATTGGTCCCATAGGGTTGCATGGGAGAGTTTAGATCAAAACTCATCAGAATCAATTTTTTGGGTTTTTTTTTTCGAGTCATATTTTACGATGGAGTCCTGAAATTTTCTATAAATTGATGATCTGAAAGTAGATGCTTCTGTGAGTAGATTTTGGAATTTCCAGGCCTCAATGGATCCCAGGTTCTAGTGAGGGCTGGAAATTTCAGATTCCGCTCACAGAGGCACCTACTTTTAGACCAACAATTCATAAAAAATTCCTAAACCACTTGGGAAAAATATTATCTTTTTGAGGAAGTTGAGTCTATCCCGGATCAGAACCGGCTGAATCAGAACCCTGGGTTTGGAGCCTTGTAGGACCATTGATTCTGCAAAAACTGGGGACTTGAATCTATGATATTGAAGAGAAAAAAAATTCCTATCGAAAGGTATAAATTTCATACAGGGTTGTGCTAGAACGTTTCTGTTAAAACAGAGGAAAACGAATTTTAGTACTGAGAGCTGCAGCACTTGTGCTGCTCATTTTCTGAATTACCACTATATGAAGTTAATACTATTTGATAGAGAATTATTTTCTCTGTGATTTAGAGTATTTACATTCCCAGTTTTCGCAGGATCAATGTATCTGCAAGGTCCCGAAACCCGGATCAGATTTTGCCGGTTCTGATCCAGGGTAGCCCTAATGGGTTACGGTAGCAGAACGTAAAGTACGAATTTTCGAATGCTTAAAAAACTGGAAAAACTGGAAATTGATTAAGATAAGGTTGTATTAGATATTTTGGCTGGGAACCCTAGAAAACTGCCTGATTGCGAGTTTTTGATGCAACCTCATATGATTTCACAACGACTGGTAACCATCTTTTTCGATCATATTATTCTAACTTTGAACCCTTCTCAACTACTCAAGCTCGCTCTATTTCCCTCTCTCACGTATGCATAAAGTCTATCAAACTGCTGTTTTCGAGCCCTCCATCTACAATTTCGCGTGGGAACTCATCTATTTGCGTACTGTATCAAAATCGAGCGACAATAAATGTGGGAAAACGGTGCATTTGAACAGTATTACACCCATTTTTCTGATAAGAATGGGGAGGTGTTGACATCATGATTGTTTCGTTTTTGAATTTCAAAAATTTTGAAAAAAGAATGTTTGGGAAAAAAATTGAATTTCGAATTCCCTAAATCCTTTAATAGAGATCCTTATGTTCAGAGCAAGATATCTCGGCTGCCTTGGAAGCTATCAAAAAGTGATCAACTGAAAAAATGTTAGGCAGAATATTTTGAACATTTTATTAGTTAAAATCGTTTTGATAGCTTTAAAGACAACCGAGAAATGCTACTCTAAACATACAGTATGCATAAATTACATGGTCTACGGTATATGATCAGGTAGGAAGCCTTAGGCGCTTAAGATAGGGACTGAGAAATACACTTTTCTTAACGGTTTACCAAGGAAAATATTCTCTTACAAAACGAGAAAAAAACCAAATACTCAAATTCAAAAAAGCGAAACAAAAGCGGGGCGAATCGAAGTCACAAAACCGTTGTTCTCCCGCTTTCCAAGAGGTTATCAGAGAAATCAACCCCTTCTATTGTTTGTTATCAGTAATGTATATTTGTCAAAAACTGATCGATCGAAACAAATTTCGTTTTCGATGATAATGCACTTTTTTGGACGAAAATGGAGAAGAGGGAAAAGGAGGAGAATAGTGATTCCGTTTCGAAATGCGGGTAATCAAGGATGGGAGTGTTTGGGGAGAGGGGAAGAATTGAATGGGGAGAAAAGAAGGGAAGAAGAAAACGTACATTTTAATGTAAGTCATTTGAAAAATCGTGAGCTTGGATGTCCGGACATACCAACAAAAGAACAGACTTTTTCTTAGTTCAAAAGCATCACAACAAAGGGACAGTTATAAGCTGAAGAAGAATTTCCAATTGAACTTGGACATCCGCACACACAAACGCAAGAACAGAAGAACTTTTTCGAAAGCATTTCAACAGAGGGAAAAAGAAAACAAGACGATTCGTAGGTCGGAACAGATGTTAATTTACATAATGAACAAAAGAATTGGGGGAAGAGACCACCATCAACACGGAAAAAGTGAAATTGACATCTGCATTGCAGGTGCGTGCTTCGTTTTTTGCTTACTAGTGATTTATTTTTATTGGGAGGGATGGGTAATAGGAGAAGCATTTTTCCAGAAAGATTGAAGATGAAGACGCACCTCCGGCGCTTCGGCACGACTGCAGATTTGAAGAAATGGATTGAGTTGCAGGATCAAAGTCAGCTGAAAAAAAATGGAGGGAAAAGAATTTAAAGCTAGGTTTTGATGAATTGACTCGGAAACTCTGAAAATCGCGCCAACGGCGCTTCGGCAGAGCGTTTGTTTGGAAAAAAGGGTAATAACGGAATATTCCAAACATTCAAAGTGGGGTTCAATTAAAACTTTGAAAACCAAGTAAAGTTTGGTAGATAGTCAAGTGCTATAAGACTCTTGTGCTGTTTCTCAACTGCTATGGGGGTGATCAAGTGCTATTGTCTCATGGGCTATGAATATTGTCTCAAGTGCTATTTTGGCTCTTGCGTTATAGGTAGATAGATACTTTTTGAAGAATTGGAACACAGTAGAAGATCAACCCATAGCACTTGAGTTTTTGCCGCAGATGAGTTTTATTCCTGAATCTGGCATGTTCTCAAGCTATTCTTCGAAGAAAAAACTTTTTGAGATCATATACTCTCTTATGAACTGCCTACTGCACCTCCAACAATTTAGGCCTTTTTCTGTTCGAAGCAGCATATCTCACTTGTCCTCGTAGCTATAAAAAAGTAATAAACTAAAGAAATTTTAAGAAAAATATTTTGAACACTTTACTAATTGATCAGTTTTTGATAGCTTCGAAGACAATCAAGATATACTGCTCTGAACATATGCTACTTCACAGTTCATGTGCTTTGATATGAACTGCACAACTTCATCAGATTATTCAGATTCCATCTTCAAAATCCAAGGTCTCCCTTCTGATTTCACCTGGTTTCTCTCTATATATATTCCTTCTTACTCCTGTTCTACACATAATTGTTTACTCATTTCTTTCTTTTCTTCATATTCCAACTCTTTCTCTACTCTATCACTTCTTCTCTGACCTGTTATTATATGAGTGATATAATGTGTATTTATATTTTTTTCCTTTGGGTTCTTTCTTTGAATTGTAGATTTCTGACTTTTTCGATTGCAATTTTTGAAGAAGACGTCATGATCGTTTGTAGTATGACTTGTTCATCTTTTCTGCATACGTACTTTGTTTTTAGTGAACTCATATAAATTGAATTTCATATATTTCGGTCTAGACTTTCAAAAAACCAACTTTGACATGATTGATATCAAAATTTGTTTATGAGTGCCAGCCGGGAACATTTTTGAATTTGTTCCAGTTGGGAATCGTGAGGAGATTTTTGATTACTGATGATGTGATATCATCTTTGACTTACCTGTAATTATCAGCTTTTTTCTAACAATTTCGTTTCTTGTTCTGTCGGAATTTTTTTTGAACTACATGATGTTTTTTCAAATCTTGATGTATTTTTTCAAAATTCAGTTTTCCTTGACAATCGTATTGAAAAAGTTCCGGATTAGAGGTTCCGGAGAGAGATAGACAACAGCTGATTCCTCGAAATACATAAGTATGTGTCTAGGTAGAGTCTCAAGTCACGGTTTGAAATTTGTTAATTGGGATTGTGATCATATCATAATGCCGTGTCCAAAGTTCGAAAAAAAAAAATACAAAAAATACAAAAAAAGACAAAAATAAGTGTCCAAAGTAGTGCAAAATTTGCGTCTTTTTTGCGTGGGTTTTTCACTGAAAAAACTTTGTTTAAAAAATTCAAAACAAAATAAAAGAAATTGAAACTACGTGGTCTAGAAATTACCACTGAAAAAGAATGCAAAAAAGACGCAAATTTTGCACTACTTTGGACACTTATTTTTGTCTTTTTTTGTATTTTTTTCGAACTTTGGACACCACATAAAGAGCTTACGATTTTTGCGAATGATCTTGTTTTTTCTCCTAGATCAAAACAGATATCTGGATAAACAGAAAGACCTCCAAAAAAGACAGGATTATTAAAATTGTCTAGCTCATCAGTAATGTTGCTCTCGAAAAAAGTTTCTAACCTTGACCTAATACACACCTTCCTGCTCCGAGAATTATCGGCAAGTTGGTTGCCTTGCAAATTCACCAGCTTGCCGCTGACTTGCCGATTTCCGGGATGGCAACTTGCCGATCGCGTCCTAAATGCTTACGGAAAGCAAAAGGCAAGTTGCTCAGCGCGCTGGTCTTGCTGGTTTGCTGGCAGAGTTCCGGTAGCTTCCATAGTCTTGAGAACCGATTTTTCTGGAGAGTGACTAATTAAACTCAATGTCATGAACCGGAAATTCATACCGGGATTCTTATATGACATTTTCATATGGGATAACACCAAAGTATAACCAATTCTCAGCCAAATACTGCTCAACAACAGAATCATAGTGAAAATTGCTGGAGATTTCTAAATAAATATCGAAGGTGTTTGTGTTCAAAAAGTATCAGCCTGGAAGAGCATTTACACAACAAATCTTTGAAATCTGGGATTAAGATTCATAGTTGTTAAACACATCCAATATTCTCTCCCGACACTGTATTCTCTCCCAGCCTAAAATCAACTACCGTAAATCCAGACACAAAGACTCCTATGTACAAAACAGAATACCTCAGCTGTCTTTGAAGCATTCAAAATGTGGTTTACTGGAAAAATGTTTAAAATGTTTTGATCAATATTTCTTTGGTTGATCACTTTTTGCAAGCTTCAAAGGCAACAGAGATATGCTGCTCTGTACTTCCTGTGGACCTGTATTACAGAATTCATGGTACTTTTTACTGAAAACCTTGTTTATCCTTTATGTCTTTCTGTTCATGAACTTCCAAAACCAAAAGGTTGTCTGTATCTCGTACCTTCTAGTCTCTAAGAAAATACCCCGCTTTATTAAAACCAAATTAAACCCCCCATTCATTGATTCCTTCTTCTCAAAAGCACCTGCTCTGGTCTACCCCTTTCTCTCAAACATGAATCATCTATCCTTTCCTCACATATGTATATTTTATTCCCCAACCCTTTATTATTTTCAAAATCTTCCCGTTACTCTTCTTCTTTTCTTTTTTTTATTTTTCATTTTCCTTCCTCTTCTTTTCGAAAAAAAAAACCAAACGGTCTCCATGGTGACTTGCCATTTTTCATCCTCTAATTAGGATGATGAAGCTTTTTTTTTTCGAAAAAAGAAGATGTAAACAAGACTAATGATAGGGAAGAAAAAGGGGGCGGAGCTTAGAAATCAGTTGACAAGGGAAAAGGTAGTCTCTTGAGGAGGAAGGAGTCTTACTCATTTTGAAATTTTTGAGTTTTGTCTAAAGGAAAAGTGTGAGAGAGCGCAGAGAAGCCAGATACTCTGTGTTCTCTGCACTCTCTCTCTCTCTTTCTCTCTCTCTCTCTCTCCATCTCTTTCTCTTTCTCTTATCAATACACCATAATCCCTTTCCACAGATGAGCTCTGAACCATCAGCCCTTCTTCCTGTTCAATACTTTCCACAATCTGCTATGGAATACCATCTTAACTTCCGAAGCGGAGTAACCGAAGTGTTCAATGATGATGTGATCACATCCGAGCCCACAACCAGCAATGATTCGTCATCTTCACGTGTCAGTGTTCCAATTTATAAAGTGATGCAACCGGATGATTTGTGAGTTTTTGGGAAGGGATCTTCCGAAGAAAATGTCTCAAAGAGTGTTTTTTTTGAAATATAAGAAAATTTCTAGTTGTTAACCTAATATAAAGGAGGGCGGGATTCCAAACAAAATAGTTATTTATCCGAAAATCCCGATCTCTGTCCTACCGTAAATCCTGTAATTAAGCCAAATAAAGTACTGTATGTTCAGAGCAATATAACTCGGTTATCTTTAGAGTAATCAGAAAGAAGTAAATTAAAGAATTGCTCACCAATACATTTTAAAAATTTGGTTAGTTTAACATTTTTTGATATCTCTTAAGACAATTCAGTTATACTGCTCTGAACAGGTAGTGCTGGGCTTACCTCTGCTTCAGGTTTCACCGACATATTCAAAGCAGCATATCTCGGTTCTCTTTGGAACTATCCAGATTTGGTCAACTAAAGAAATATTAAGCAAAACATTTGAAACATTTTACTAGTTAAAATTTTTTTGATAACTCTAAAGATAGCCGAGTTATACTCCCCTGAAAATTGAGCTACAGGATTCACAGTATCCGAAACGAATTGCGTGCTCCTTGGAGGTGCATGAAGCTCTTGTTCTTATCCTAGGCATGATTATATTTTTCTAAAAGCTCTTGATGGGTTGATCAATTTTCAGGAACGAAATCTTGCATTGTTTTTGAAAATCGAACAAGATTTCACGACAAATATCAAAGTTTCAAAATACCTTGAACCCTGTAATAGAGTATAGCATGTTCAGAGCAATATATCTCGGTCGTCTTCAGAGCTGTCAAAATGTAATTAACTAAAAAAAATGTTAAGCAAAACATTTAAAACATTTTACTAGTTGAAAATGTTCTGATAGCTTCAAAGACAACCGAGTTAAATCACCTTGAACATGTATACCTCTACTACAGATTTCAAGGTATACTCAATCCTCGAACCACTAGCCATGTGGTGTTTTTCAAAGATAAGACACATTCTAGTCGTTTTCTTAATTCTGAGAATTTGATGTTGGAAAGTTCCAAACTGTTCGGAATTCAGGATTCCGTCTAACCTAATAAAACACCACTAACCTAAAACATTATTACAACTTCTTATTCCAGATTCGAACTTTCCACATGCTCAGAGGAGTGCAAACGGAATACCGCTTCTCTGCACCTTGGTATCACTCGAATCGACTTCAACAATGGCAACCTCCGTGCCCTGGTAGCAAACCGCAATAACGACAACGATGAGACCAGTAAGCACACCGGTAGATAGCATATTCCCTCAGTTATCAGTGTCTAACCCCTAATTATTTTCCAGAAGTCGAAGTGACAATCTGCGAGCAACGTTATCTTCCATCAAAACTCAAACGTCTCACCAGCTACATTAGAATGAAGATATGGCCAGTGATTCGGTATCGGAAAATCCATGAAACCGTCTATGAGATGTAAGTTTTGGCTGGCTACAGTAATCAATAGTCTTTTACAGTATTTATAGGGAGAAATTGAATTACGGTGAAGGTGAAGGTGACAGTGAATTGTTTTTCGACGGGTCCAATTATAGATGGTTGGTTTATTTTCCAGATTTTCAGATTTTTCAGTTTGTATTTTCAGTGTAATGTCCCGAAAAGAGTTCACCATCCACACTATTGATGTGCCTGCTACATATGTCGACTTGCTCCATCACTTTTTCTCAATTTTCCCTAATGAAGCTCCACTTTTATCATTGGATCTGCGTGGGATTCGGAACCAATTTTTCGATGTTGAGACAAAAGTTTTGGATGTTTTCGATCAGTGTCGCCTCTGTCCCTGTCTGATTTTCAAGGTTCAAAATAATGAAGCGGTGGAGCAGACGCATCGGATTCTGGAGAAAATGTCAGCGTTGGAGAATCTGAAAGTGGACGTTGTGGCCGAGGGGACAGAGTTTTTTAGTCCGAAGGTAAGCTGTAGGCCCTTTGCTGAAGCGTCGGAGGCGCGTTGTTCCTAGTGATAAAACTCCATGCCAGAGCACCGTAGGCGCGCAGCTCCTAGTGAAACCTCCACCCTACCTTCCAATTTTCCAGATGTGCGAAATGAACAATCTGTATATCACATATAGAAAAAACAGTATCTCGGAGACCAACTTGCTCAGCCTAAACTGCTCCACCATCAAATTATGGTCTGCCACAATTGGAGCCACTTCTTTGAACAAGTTCATCAAAAAGTGGCTAGCCTCCACCAATACAAAACTTCAATATCTTGAGATGCCATGTGTCGTTTTGGATGAAAAGGATTCGGATACGAATGACATTTTGAAAGACCTGGATGTCATGGAGTTTGACCAGTTGAGAAGAGCTTCTTTTTTCAGCACACAACCCTGGAATTTTGAGTTGTAAGTTGGATATCTCGGTTGTCTTTAGAGATATCAAAATGTGGTCAACAAGTAAAATGTTCAAAATAGTTTGCTCAACATTTTCTTAATTGATCACTTTTTGATAGCTCTCAAGACAACCGAAATATGCAGCTTTGAACATACATACAAGAACCTGTGACAGAGAAATGTTCAAAGCAGCCTACCTCAGTTGTCTTCAGAGCTATCAAAAAGTGTTCAACTAGTGAAATGTTTAAAATGTTTTGTTTAATATTTTTTCAGTTGTTCACTTTTTGATAGCTTCAAAGACAACCGAGATATGCCGCTCTGAACTTACAGCGCTCAGTGTCCTAACCCCCTCCTACTCTCTTACTTTTCAGCAACTGCCAAGGAAAACAACGATTCATCAAGTGCAGGCGAGGATGGGACATAGAAAGGCAGGACGGCCTCCTTGCAACTATTCTACATGAACAAAACCTGTTCTATTTTCTAGTCTGGCATGAGAGGTGTCCGGAGCAACCCGAAGAATATATACGGTTTCTGGATTCGGAATAAACAAGAGGGCCTTCTTCATCCAATGGTTTATATACAGTATTATTTTTTGTCATAGTTCTTGTAATAGAATTTAGCAATAAAAAAATTAGAATTTGAATTATTGTTGTTGCAAAACTGACACGTTCTGTGGTGTGTCTGATACTTCCTGCACGTTCTGATGCATCATTAATCCTAAAACTTCGCTCAATTATAGTTGTTTGCCTCAGCGTGATAGTTGCTTTTTCCTAAAGGAACTTGCGTGTTTAACTTAAAGCGAGAAGGTTGAAACCGCGTATCTGCGCAAACCTTTTTGCCAGAATCATGATTTTGAACCTTACAAAATTTCCCACATTTTCCACTAGGCAAATAATCCAATTATATCAAACTTCTGACAAAGCTCCAACCTTAAAAACTTCGGCACTGGTCTAAAATCGAGGACCGAAAGAAAAAAATCGAGGACCGAAAAAAAATCGAGGACCCAAAATAAAAATCGAGGACCGAAAAAAATAATCGAGGACCAAAAAAAATAATCGAGGACCCAACAAAAATCGAGGACCGAAGTGAGGTTTTGGAAAAATCGAGGACCGGAATAAAAAAATCGTGGACCCAAAAAATTAAATCGAGGACCGAAAATGGGATGGTTTGTAAACTGTGCCTACTTCAAAAGTGTGTGATTTTTAACCATTTAATTCTAGTTTCCCATTCTTCCTGAACATATTCTGGTTCTACTTGACTTGAGAAGACTCAAACTGATGGTTTGATGGACCCATGAGAGCATTAGAAAAATTCAATAAACCCGGGATAGTACCTACAAATTGGGTGGCCCGAAAACTTCAAATAACTTCAATGACATGTTTCGGTGCTTGTCATTTTTTCAAGTAATGTTCGTTCCGATGTTCAAATTTATATACCTTATACTGTTAACTAAAAATACTTTTTTAAAGGCACCAGAATCTTTGAGAAGTTGTCATTGCAATAGACAAAACGTTTGAATCGATTCAAGTTTTAGGAACTCATTTTAGTTTCTAACTTTTGTGTAGGGTTCATTAAACTTTTTGACTATCTTATGGGTCTGTTCAATTTTTAAACCTTATCATGGTCTTTCCAGTTTGAAAAAAGTTTGTGTACCTTCAAGTCGAGTGAAACCGATTTTTACTTGTTCCAAAACAGTAGCATTGTATAATTTAAACTTTGGAAAAACTGGTAGTTGGAGTTTGAAAAAACATTAGCTTCAGTTTCTCTTCACTTAACAAAAATGGTAGAATAACAGCACAAATATTCTTTATGAAGGTGAAGCTCTTCACGAATAGTAGTTCACATTCGAAAAAAAAACTGAGCAAAACGAAAATGCTAGATGCTATCCTCTAAATTTAGATGATCTTCGGTCAAGAAAAGTCTGCTCATAATTTCTGGTAGGGAGACAATTTTGAGATTTCTCGGTTGAAAAATAGTTCAGTTTATGGTCCTCGATTTTTTTTGTTTCGGTCCTCCTTTTTTTATTTTGGGTCCTTTCCTTTTTGTTTTGGGTCCTCGATTTTTTGTCGGTCTCTGATTTTTATTGGGTCCTCGATTATTTCAATTTCGGTCCTCGATTCTGTTTTTCGGTCCTCGATTTTATTTTTGGGTCCTCGATTTTTTTTCGGTCCTCGATTTTTTTCTTTCGGTCCTCGATTTTAGACCAGTGCCAAAACTTCTACATCTTGTCTAGAAATATTATTTATCTGCAAAAAATGTTCAAATGTTATACTTACACAGTAACCTGTTCTAAAAGGTGACCTTGTCTGACATTTTAAACGCGTTTCGAAAACATTTTTGAAGTTTTTTATCATTACTTGGTTTCTCTTGAATCGCTTCCACCGACCTGAGATTCACAAACCTTCGAGACATCAACTCGGAATTGGAAATGTTCATATTGAGTGAGCATTTGAATAATCAGTGTTTAATTATTTCCAAGTTTTTAGACACTGTCCCAGTTTTATTGTTGATTGTCACCACTAACGCCATCGGACTACCAGATGATATTGCCTATAATCATTCCCGTTTGGAACGGGCCACTGACGGTTCGTTTTCTTTTTTCTCATCTCTCATACAATAAATCCTTTTCAGAGGAGTTTTCGACTGCCATCAAGCAAATGGAAATGATATCTCGAGTCACAAATGGGATAGCTCTCCAACAAGGACTTTCAAAAGGATCAATTACTAATGAAGAACTAATCTCGGAACTCTTGAACTTGAGAGATGTTGAACCATCGGATATTATACATCTCGACACGGAGGAGTTTAAACAACTAGTTGAAGGTATTCATAAACTATCGGAAATAATTCCTACAACTGAAAGCAGCGATCCAATCAAAGTACGTTTGGATAAATTGAAATCTTTTGTTAACAAGCCCATTGATGTCGAAAAGGTTGAGGAACCTGGACCGGAATTTCTCAAAGCTGTTACCACATTAAAAAAATCTACGTTGGATTGGAAACAGTTTAAGAGTTTCGCCGATCGGCTAAAAGCCTTTCACGATAAAGCGACAATAGTGGCGAATTTTCCAAAAACTGGAAATATAGATCCTCCTGAAACAGTTCACGATTTTCTAGACGCAACAGGAAAAATGATGAGACAAAATGATTTGAGCCCTTTTAAACCGGAATTAGGCGGAGATTCGATTTCTAAAGCGAAAGAAAAGTTGGAAGTTTTCCCCAAAGTAGTAAAAACAGTGAACGACTTTGCGAATGTTGAAAAAGAGTTATCGTATAATTCTACGGCTGATGACCCGATAATAAAATCTCTGGAAAACAGTATAAATGTTCTGGCGACTGTGCTTGAAAAAATGTGGAATGATCATGAAATTATCCGCATCCTTGAGAAATTGTATATTTTACGACGTCATAGAAGTGGCAACCACGACTCAAAACTGATCCCTGCATTCTCGCGTGACACCTCAGAACTCGGTCTGATTTCCAACGATTTAAAAGACAGTTGGGTGCAAGCTGAAGTCAAAGAACAAGCAAGTATTCTGGAAAAGGCTTTTCAACCATTCAGTGTTTTGAAAGAGAAAACAGAAAAAGTAGAGGGATATATTGGGACGAGAACTGATGCCTCATTCACTGGAATCAATTTTGTGTTATCACAAACAGAATACTTATCTCAATTCAGTCAAATTTCTGGCCTTTCATCAGAGACATTGATAAAAGTCTTAAAATCTTCAGACGAAGCGAAAAAACACCTTCCGAGCAATCGCAAAACGTTTGAGACACTTTATCAGAATATGATTCAGCTTTGCAATCATTTCACGAGTATCAAAGAAATTTTCAAAGTTTGGGAAAAGTTAGTAAAACCGAAAAACAAATTAACTGAATTGAAAACTTTGGCTACGCTTCCTGATAACTCAAAGGCTGTTGAAGTGTTGAGAAAGATGCAACAGAATGCAAACTTCAAAGATGCTTTGAAAACCGTAGAAGATGCAATTGAGCACATTAAAACTGCAGAAATAGGAGATTTAAAGAAAACTGTCGAATCTGTTGTTAGTGGCTACAATGAGATGGCTCCGTTTGTTAAACAAGTTAACGAGTTTTTGAAAACAATCAAACCAATGAGTCAGTTCAGCAAATCAAGTAATCCGACATCAGTATTCAAGAACATCAAAACGATCAAAGACGCAATAACAAAGAAAGAGTTTGGTGAGAAAGTGAACATCGATCCTGTGATTGTGTCTATTGAAAAAACTAAATCTGCATTGAAAGAACTTGATGATTCCATAAATTCTATAAAACATGCAAAAGGAAATGAGATAGAAAGACTTGTTGGAGCCACTGATGCATCGGAAAGTGCAAGGAATATTGGATCGGCTACAAAAGCTGTATCAAGTATGAACCAGTTTTTTAATTTGGATACCAGTAAACTGAAAGCTAAAATTGAAAAACTTCAGCAAGGCTTGAGCGATCGAGATAGTATTGAAAGTAAAAATACTGTGAAAGCACTTGCCAGTCTGGAAATTCAAATATCAAACTTCAAACAGGAGATCAAGAGTTTCAAGGCCTCAGTCCAACCAATCACTTCTTCTAAGCTATCAGATTACTCGGAAATTTTCGAAAAAGCAAAATCTGTTAAAGGAATTGCAAGAGACTTTTTCGCATTGAGTGTTTTGGTGGGGGAACTTAAAGAAGTACTTCCTCCTGGAGACAAACAGATCATTGATGAAATCAAGGACTTACTTGTCACAATGGATAAACTCAGTTTAAGATATTCGAAGTATCAAACAGTTTTTGATGGATCCAAGAATACACTCAACAATATTGATCTGTTATTCACTAGTCTGGAAGTTTCGATGACTGCCACAAGTCCAGAAACTCCAGCAACTCCAGCATCCATCGTGCCACCACCACCTGCAAAACAAGCAATGGCCAGGCCACAGAAACCGTAAGTATTATTATTTCATCTCGTTTTTCTATTTTTTTTATTTCAGGACCATAAAATATATAACAGAGACGAGAGTAGAAACTGCAACTCTGAGTGAAACGTGAGTATGGGTCCCGTAAACAAAAATAGAAGGTTGATTCAAAGAGAAGTAAAAGGGAGTACGGTAGTTTTATTTCGTAGAATTTTCCGTAGAATTTTTCGCAATCTGACGAGGTGCGCTTGCAGATCATGCACTTTTACGACGCACGCTTTTTAAAACAAGAACTTCAATGAGAAAATAAGTGCATTCCATAGTACCTAGAGGTGTTAACAGAAAATTCGTATAAATAGTGTTAAGCTGAGTGTCGTGTTTTTAGCAAAATAACACTGTTCTGGAGTATGGGACAAGGTGCAGTATTTCTTGCGATTTTTCTCGTCATGCTTTTTTTCCATGTAAGAAAAATAGAAAAAAACGAGAAGAAGATAAAAGAAGAATTCGACCAGAGAAGAATTAAGTTAGACAAGCCTAAAGATGCAAAAGAAGTATCTAATACTCCGGCAACTACACCCGCATCCGCTACTAAGAATGGAACTTCAAAGATTTCTGGATAGAATAAATCATTTGTGTAAGGACTATGAAGATTTATAGATAATTAAGTGTGAACTAGTTTCAAGAATTATTCAATTCCCTTCTTTTCATCAGAATCAAAAAATGGCAAAGAAAGTTTTTGTTCTTTTTTCTCCAATATCCTTCGTTGATCAGTATAGCCACATCAAAACTTCCTGAATAAGAAAAAGTCTTGAAATCTTCTTAGTTCTTTCACGAATTTTTTATTTGATCTACTTCAGCAAATGTTTTAGTCGGAGTATATTCGGTTTTCTTAGCATCATTAGCGTTTCTAACTTATTTCTCACGGTGACTTTGTGGCTTTTTACGGTTTTAGTGGTCCCATAGCTATTTAGGTGTTCCCAAAACCGGAGTGCTGATCCAATGGCGGAATTAGTGGTCTCATGCGATGGAAACAGTCATGAGACCACTGATTTCAAAAAAGAAAACACTGATTTCGAGATGACTAAGCTCATTACGGGTTAAATCAAAATTTGGGTACTTGCTCCAGCATCCAAATGTTATTTCTGAAATCAAATTTATTGAGAATGAATTTTGAGGAAGTATGGAGACAGTTTTCAAAAGAAAAAAATTGATAGTTTCTTTCAGTGAATACCAGTAGTTCAAGAAAAAATTTTCATGTCAATCGGTTGAGTTTGAACCGAGTCATGAATCGCTACGCAAAGGCACCCTCACTATTTTTCGGCACTGTACATGTCTTCAAAATTTTTTCTTCCGCGGGCTCTTTTTTATGGGGTTATTCAGGGGTAGCGAAAAATTAATTTTTCGCTGGTGTTTTCTCTTCCATTTCTTCCATTCCAACGAGACATTTTACGGTAATTGCATGCACCTTTAAATTTTTTAAATTTCTGCTAATTTTTTTTAAAGG
>GL379797.1:944101-1000260 GCA_000143925.2 Caenorhabditis brenneri | reverse complement strand
GTAAGCTGTGATCTCGGCACTAGGAAATACATCCTCCAAATTAGATTTTGAGAAATGTGTAGAAATTGAACGTTGCTCTGACGTTACTATGCATAGTGCGAGTGGTATCACTCTCCCCTTCCTTACTTGCAATGCATCACGTATACATACAACCTGCACACATGCATGAATGCGGGCAAGCTGAGTAAGTCTTTTGTCGCAGATCTGATAATGCATCTCTAGGAGTTGTCGCCTGATGTTCGCACGGTTAGAATAATCGATAGTCCTCAAATATGCATATCTGATTATCAATAATACGTTTTTACAGGCGACCAAAAAACAGTAATACAAATCCTGCAAGCATTCTCAGTTCATACTCTGGAAGGAGCGTTTCAATCGATCTGCACATCTGGGTTTCATGTTAGAAGTTAAGATTATGATCAGTTAAGGATTTTTTGAAGTGAGTCTATCCATCTTGAGGCTTTCTCCATTTTACTTTCTCAATCTCCGTCTCTAGTGCACCAAGTATAAAGCATAAAAATAATAACGGAGTGAAGAGTTTTCTGTTGTAAGTTAAGTGGGTGCACCAGCGAAGAAAAAAGAAAACCGAAGTCAGTTGCGAAACGTCACAGTTGCGGAATATACGTCAGTTGCGAAACGGCACAGTTGCGGAATATACGTCAGTTGCGAAACGTCACAGTTTCGAAACGTCTAGTTGCGAAGTGTCGCGGAGCCCAAAAATAGACGGTTGATTTGAAGGAGGGTGAAAAGGAGTACGTTAGTTGTATTTCGGTAGAATTGTCTGCAATCCGACGTGGTCGGTGTGCACGGCGGTGCGCTTGCAGATGATGCATTCTAATTGACGACATACTTTTTTTTTGGAGGAGTTTAAACGAGAAACTAAGTGCAGAACACACTTTCATGGTGATAAATTTCATCGGAGAAAAACAAAAAATTTTTCCCTACATTTTGGGTCCGCGATTTTTCCAAAGGACCGCGATTTTGGACTAGCATCCTAGCTTCAGCATCCAAATGTTGTTTATGAAAATAATTTCATTGAGTATGAATTTGAAGGAAGTATGGAGACAGTTTCCAAAAGCTCATTGATTCCCAAAAATTTTCTAAAAATGGGATTCTCGTGGAAATATGGATTACTATTTTTTACGTTACTCCATCCTAAGCCTTCCATGCGGGCGAAAAATCGCCCGCCCGCCCCGCCCGTCCCCCGTTTTCGCCCGCTAGGGTGTCACGTTGAAAAAATTTAGCAGATATTTTTCAAAACGTGGTTCGATTTCAGTACAATTAAAATAAAATTATTAACATTTTTTAGCCCGTGACCTCAGCGGGCGA
The DNA here is from genome assembly GCA_000143925.2 of Caenorhabditis brenneri. Lineage (NCBI taxonomy): Eukaryota > Metazoa > Nematoda > Chromadorea > Rhabditida > Rhabditidae > Caenorhabditis > Caenorhabditis brenneri. The sequence continues at coordinate 998,931 of GL379797.1, read as the reverse complement.
ACGGGCGAAAATGGGCGAAGCTTGCCCGTTTTCTCTTTCCCCCGCATGGAAGGCTTACTCCATCCTGAATCTCATTAATGCTTTCTCCTCCCACAAAGAATTTTTTAAAACAAGCTATTGTTTAAAAAAAGTGATAACCTACCGTAACCCAAAATGAAAAACCTGTCTTTGGTTCTCACTGTCTTTTTATCTTTAAACTTTACCCCAACTTAATTATTTTTTCAGCATAAGAAATTGGATAATTGGAGGGTCTATTGTATACGCAGTTGCCATGACTCTTTACTTATGTTATACATATAAGTTCAACCCATTCCAACGCAAAAACAAAAAAGGGCGTGAATCGGATGAGAAAAAGGTAGAAGAAGCAAGGGAAAAGAATATGAAGAAAGCCGATGAAGTTCAAGGAACAACTATCACTCCAGCTCCCCTATCAGCAGGTAAAACACCAGCAGCGACGATTACTCCAACTCCCCTATCAGCAAGTAAAACAGCAACTCCGACCCCAAAAAAAACTTGAAATTTGTCTATGTAGAATAAATAAGTTTGTGGAAAATAGTCATGGAGGCTTTTTGAATGATGAATGAGTAAACTCCGCACTTTGTAACAGTAATCATTTTCATCCGGTATGATGAACAAACTATTGAAAAGTCCCGGGAAGAAGATTTAAAAAAAAAGGCACCAAAAGAATAAAAAAGAAAGCCAAATATCACTTAATCTAAATCACATCTCCGTGAATAAAATTTTTTTTTCTAAACCGAGTTCGTTGAGAATTTTCCAGATATATGAATAATGATCACTTTATAATTTTTTTTTCCAATTTTCTTCTTTAATTTCTCATTATTTGATTTCTCTTGAATCGCTTTCATCATTCTGAGATTTAAAAACCTTCGAGACATCAACTTGGAATCGGAAATGTTCTTAATGATTAAGTCAGCACTAATTCCGTCGGAATACCAAATAACGCCATTTATAGTCGTTCCCGTTTGGAACGTGCCACTGATAATTTGTTTTTTATTTTCTGATCTAGGAATCAATTAATTCCGCTATTGGACCAGCATTCCCGCTTTGGGACTTGTCGGACCACTAAAACCGCAAAGAGCCAAAACATTGACGACCCTCCTCATGATGTGTGTTGTTTCTCTTTCTCTAACCGTCAGAGAAAGCAAAATAGCACACAAAATGAGGAGAGTCGCGTTGATTCGCAATGGAGCGCGCATTGTCATTGTGTATTTTTCGTATAAACAGTTCGTTAAAGAACATAAAAGATTTGAAGACTTTTTCCTATTCAGAAAGTTTTGCTGTGGCTATACTGATCAACGAAGGACTAGATGAAAAAAAAACTAAAACCATACTTGGAACGGGCCGGGTTTTCAGAGCTGAGGCGGTATTCATGAACATTTTCTTTGGAAAACGATTTTCCTCGGAAAACGGTAACCTTGGGTCAAGGGTCAACAATAACGTGGGAAAAATGCACTGGGAAAGCCTGAAACCCCGAGTGTTCTTTTTTCACGGAACTTAAAAAGAAAAAGAAAACCGTTTTCTTTGAGAAATCGTTTTCCCTCGTTTTGACTCGGAAAACCGCGATTGATGATCAAATTGCATTGCCACAACAAATTGTTCACAACTAACAGCCACAATTGTTCGAGAACGGCAAAACCCGTTCAATAGTTTCATTGAGTCCCTATTTTGGTCTCCATTTCGGTTTACTCGTCAGGGATTTTTCACTTTACTCGAAGAACTAGAAGAACAAATGTCAACACTCCTTCCGGCCATTTTATGAACCGATTGGTTTTCTTGGCTATTGCACGACAAACCAATTGAATGGTTCTCGAAACAGTAGGCTGGGAACACCCAGCCAAATCACCTTTGAGAGATTTTCGATGCAAGAGACTGCAAGGTGAGTGCCAGTTTCTGAGCTGGGGTAAGTGCAATAGAACGCTCCGATGTCGATGTTGAAATTTTACATTTTTTGAGTCCCACTTCCCTTTAATTATCTGGGTCAGAAGTAATCGAAACGTAACACCGAAAACTGCACCAGGAACCCAAAGCGGTTCCCAATGCACCCCAAAAAATCCAGATCAAAAATTCGAAAACTGATGAAACTGGAGATGCGCTAAGTTGGAAAATTGCAAAAAGTGTAATAACTTTCTACATCAAATTTCCACGGCGAAACAATCGCGATTTAAGGGAAGAGGGGCCCGACCCGGCCCGGCCCGGCCCGGTCGGCCCGGGTTTTCAGAGCTGATTTTTCAATAGGCGATTTTTAGGGTGAAATGGTGTTATATGATGCTATTTCGGACTGAAATGAAGAATATTGATGTTTTTGATACTTTTGTATGAAAGTTGAACATTTTTGGAAAAGTTTTGCAAAAAAAAATTGATGAAATTTTCTCAAAATCTGCAACCGTGCCGGGCCGGGCCGAAATTTTCCAAGTATGACTAAAACGTTCTATGTCACTTTTTGATTCTGATGAAAAGAAGGGAATTGAATAATTCTCAAAGCTAAATGATCTATGAATCATTCACAGTCCTTTAACAAATGATTTATTCTATCTAGAAATCTTTGAAGTTCTATTCTTATTAGCGGATGCGGGTGTAGTTGCTGGAGTATTAGACACTTCTTTTGCTTCTTTAGGTTTGTCTAACCTCTGGACGGATTCTTCTTTTTTCTTCTTTCTCGATTTTCTTTTTTTTCTTTCATCGAGACAATTTAAGATCACAAAAACAGTCAAATAAAATACAGCTTGTCCCAGAATAAAGGCCAGAACAGCGTTGCTAAAAATACGACACTCAACTTGACACTATTTATACGAATTTTCTGTTTACATCTGAAAGTATTATACTAGGGTAATTCTAAAATAGGACACTTTTAGTATGTGTCAATGCATAATTCGATTTTGGGATAAGAAACTTTCTCAGTACACGAATATGTACGAAAATTGACACCGCGTCACTTCGCAATTTACAACTTTGAACCTGTGACGTTTCGCAACTCCGACATTCTGAAACCCGCTCGAAACCGGATTAAGCGCCGATCACAGATTTAAAAATTTTGTTACCAAAATCCACTTTTCTCGTTTACCCCGTTTTCAATCCCACCAGTAACCACCCCTCGTTTGGTCATGATAACGGGTTTCATAATGTCAGAATTGCGAAATATCACTGTTTCGAATTTGTCATACTTGTGATGGGCCGGCCCGGGCCGATTTGCCAGTTACCGCGAAGTTTGAATTTGAATTTTCAAAATCGAAAAATTAGCTGATTTTTGCCTATTTTCTGTAAATTTCACATATTTTGCATGTTGGGAGTAGTTTGAGTGGTTTGAATCACGAATCAGCCAAAAATTGAAAATTTTTTGAAAATTTTGTGTTTTTTCCATAATTTTGGAGTAAATTTTTGAAAATTTTTCCCGGTTGTGGCCGAGCGGGCCGGCGCGATTTCACAAGTATGGAATTTGTGAATTGAGAAGCGACAGGGAGCCCGAAAATCGATTTTCAAAGGTTATGGGTCAAAGGAAGACCAAAAAATGAACATAGAACATCTGGAATGAACATTTTCTCACGTTTCCCATGTATGGCATTTTTCAGAGGGTGCAGAACAAAAATTTTCTCACACCCTCCACGTTCTCTTTCGGTCCTGTTCTGGAATTCCGCATCGACTGATACTACTAAAAGTGTCTTGTTTCAGAGTTACCCAAGTACCCCTTTAATGGATGTAACGCTTATATTGACAAGGCTTTTTCAGGTTCCCGGCAGTTACAGCACTATTTTTTTTTAAGACTTTTTTCGCTGAACAACTTCAGAGCACTGTAAATATATCTGCTCATTTTTATTCAAATTGGATGATTCACAGCATATTTTGTAGATAATTTTGTGGTTCACAAAAACGTACAATCAACCGAATTTCGATCATCCAATCTAACTCAAAAACCTGGTAACTCAGAAAACAACACATTTTTAAAATTGAATGAGCACCAGAAGTATCAATTTTTGGACATACGTCCTTGGGAGACCACTACTATTCGACTTGGGTTGATCAATGATACAAGTATACATAATCGAATATAAGTCTTACCTTTGAGTTACGGGACTTATTCAACTTTTTTTCATAAAATTTTCATCTTTCAAAAAAAAACGAAGTTTGTCAGTTCACTCCATCGTTTGTCAAATTATTGAATGTTTCTGGATAAACTCAAAATGTGATATTTGCACTCAAAAAAACAAATCTCAAGTATTCTAATAACTTCTATTATCACAAGCGAAATTCGATGAAATGATGAAATATTGTTGAACGTTGAATAAGCCTTGTAACTGAAAGGTAAGACTTATATTTGAGCATGTATACTTGTATCATTGACCACTCCAGGTCGAGTAGTTTGGTACTTCTGATGCTCACTCAAATTTAAAAATTTGTTGTTTTCTGAGTTTTCAAGCTTAGACTGGATGATCGAAATTCGGTTCAGTTTACGTTTTTGTGAGTCACAAGATGCTCTACAAAATAAGCTGTAAATCAGCCAATTTGAATGAAAATGAACAGATATATTTACAGTGCTCTGAAGTTGTTCAGCGAAAAAAGTCTGGAAAATGGAAAAAATAGTGCTGTAACTTCTGGGAACCTGAAAAGCAGCCGTTATTTTTTTGAAGGAGGGCATACTTGTCCAAATCCGGGATCCGAGGGTCAGGGTAAGGGAGATTTTTTTTAACTGGAAATTGATAACTTTTACACGAAAAGAAAAACTATTTTCAGTTAATAACTTGCTCTTGGGGAAAAAAAACATTCTCAACTTGAAAACTCCTTTTTTTTCAAAAACTAGGAATTTTTTCAAAAATTCAGCTAAAAAATTCGATTTTTTTTCAAATCCGGGCCAGCCCGGCCGGGCCTCGAAAATTTTCCAAAGCGCGGCCCGGGCCAGTCCTCCGGGCCTGATTCGGACAAGTATGAAGGAGAGTGAAAGAGTACGGTAGTTTTACTTTGCGGAAATTTTTGTAGAATTTCCCGCAAACACGCACTTGCGGACCCGAAACAAATGGCCATGGTTATGCATTCCGCGTGACCATAAAATGATAGTTCTAACCGTGAGAAATTACTGTCTCTCGAGCTACGACGTTTCAAAGTCAACTGCATCAGTATATGACAATTTCAAGCAACCTGACGCCGTGCCCAATGATGTAGGCGATTAAGGTTTTGGCACTAGTGAATTCGAACCACACAGAGGTTTTGATTTTTGGTTTTGTTCCGGGAAATAATTTTTGGTTTTCTCCGATGAAATTTATCACCATGAAAGTGTGTTCTGCACTTAGTTTCTCGTTTAAACTCCTCCAAAAAGCGTATGTCGTCAATTAGAATGCATGATCTGCAAGCGCACCGCCGTGCACACGACCACGTCGGATTGCTGAAAATTCTACCAAAATAAAACTACCGTACTCCTTTTCACTCTCTTTTAAATCAACCGTCTATTTTTGTTTACGGAACTCATACTCACGTATCACTCATCCGAGTTACAGTTTCTACCTTCTCTTCTCTACTGCCAACGTCCCGTTCATAGACACTGAAATAAAAAGCAATACAAAAACGAATTGAAATAAAAACACTTACGGTATTTGTGGCGTGGTCTTTGTTTGTTTTGCAGGTGGTGCTACATTGGATACTTTCAGATTGGTGAATAACAAATCGATATTGTTGAGTGTGCTTTTGGATCCATCAAAAACTGTCTGATACTTCGAATATTTCAAACAGAGTTTATCCATAGTGACAAGTAAATCCTTGATTTCATCAACGATCTTTTTGTATTCAGGAGCAGGATATGCTTCTTTAAGTTCCCCCACCAAAACACTCAATGCGAAAAAGTCTCTCGTGATTCCTTTAACAGATTTCGCTTTTTCGAAAATTTCAGAGTAATCGGATAGTTTAGAAGAAGTTATTGGTTGGACTGAACCTTTGAAACTCTCGATCTCGTGTTTGAAGTTTTGAATTTGAATTTCCAGACTGGCAAGTGCTTTCACGGTATTTTTTTTTTCAATACTCGCTTGAACGCTCAAGCCTTGCCGAAGTTTTTCAATTTCAGCTTTCAATTTACTGGTATCCAAATAAAAAAAAAGGTTCATACTTGATACAGCTTTTGTAGCCGACCCAATATTCCTTGCACTTTCCGATGCATCAGTGGCTCCAACAAGTCTTTCTATCTCACTTCCTTTGGCCGATTTTATAGAATTTATTGAATCATCAAGTTCTTTCAATGCAGATTTAGTGTTTTCAATAGACACAATCACAGGATCAATGTTCACTTTCTCACCAAACTCTTTGTTTTTTATTGCGTCTTTGATCGTTTTGATGTTCTTGAATACTGAATCGGCATTAGTCCATTTGCTAAACTGTTTCATTGGTTTGATTGTTTTCAAAAAATCGTTAACTTTTTTAACAAACGGAGCCATTTCATTGTAGTCACCAACAACAGATTCGACAGTTTGCTTCAGGTCGAACGGTTTCTTTGCAACTTCAATGTGCTCATTCACCTTTTGCAACATCTTTAAAACGTCGTTGAAGTGTTTATCCTTTTGCAGCCTTGTTATTTGTTCGACAGCTTTTTGTTTGTCAGTAAGCGTACCAAAAGTTGCAAATTCAGTTAATTTGTTTTTCTTCGTATTTGATAGACCTAACTCTTCCCAAAGTTTGAAAACTTCTTTGATACTCGTGAAATAATTGCAAAGCTGAATTATGTTCTGATGAAGTGTCTCAATTGTTTTGCGATTGCTCGGAAGGTATTTTTTCGCCTCGTCTGAAGATTTTAAGACTTTTACCAATGTCTCTGATGAAAGGCCAGAAATTTGACTGAATTGAGATAAGTATTCTATTTGTGATAACACAAGATTGATTTCAGTGAATGAGGCATCAGTACTCGTCCCAATAGATCCATCTACTTTTTCTGTTTTCTCTTTCAAAACACTGAATGGTTGGAAAGCCTTTTCCAGGATACTTGCCTGCCCATTGACTTCAGCTTGCACCCAACTGTCTTTCAAATCGTTGGAAATCAGACCGAGTTCTGAGGTGTCGCGCGAGAATGCAGGAATCAGTTTTGAGTCTTGGTTACCACTTCTATGACGTCGTAAAATGTATAATTTCTCAAGGATGCGGATAATTTCATGATCATTCCACATTTGTTCAAGCACAGTCGCCAGAACGTTCATACTCTTTTCCAGAGATTTTATTATCGGGTCATCCGTCTTAGATTTATACGATAACTCTTTCTCAACATTCGCAAAGTCGTTCAACTTTCCTAGCACATTGGGAAAAACTTCCAACTTTTCTTTCGCTTTAGAAATCGAATCACCAGCTAACTCTGCTTTGAAAGGACTTAAACTTCCGAAAATCAATAGATTTTCTGCTTGGTCTCCAAAATTCTTAATTATTACTTCAGGTCGCGTGCCTGATTTTGTATTATTTGCCACAACTTCTGCGGCTTTTTGAAAGTCACTCAGTACCGCGGCAAAACCTTGTAAATCTTTCCATTCCAGTGTAGATGCGTTCATTTTCTTAACAGCTTTGAGAAATTCCGGCCCAGGCTCCTCAACCTTTTCGACATCAATGGGCTTGTTAACAAAAGAATTCAATGTATCCAAACGTATTTTGATTGGATCACTGCTCTTAGTTGTAGGAATTATTTCCGTTAGTTTATGAATACCTTTAACTAGTTCCTTGAACTCCTCCGTGTCGAGATGTATAATATCCGATGGTTCAACATCTCTCAAGTTTAAGAGCTCCGAGATTAGTTCTTCATTAGTAATTGATCCTTTTGAAAGTCCTTGTTGGAGAGCTATCCCATTTGTGACTCGAGATATCATTTCCATCTGCTTGATGGCAGTCGAGAACTCCTCTGAGAAGTATTCATTGTATGAGAGATCAGAAAATAGAAAACAAACCGTCAGTGGCCCGTTCCAAACGGGAACGATTATAGGCAATATCATCTGGTAGTCCGATGGCGTTATTGGAGACTATCAACAATAAAAATGAAATAATGTCTAAAAACATAAAAATGATTGGATATTGATTGATCGAATGCTCACTCAATATGAACATTTCCAATTCCGAGTTGATGTCTCGAAGGTTTGTGATATCTCAGATCGATGGAAACGATTCAAGAGAAATCAAATAATGACGGAGAAAAGGATACAAATAAAAGTATATGGGGTATAATGTCAAATCGAACGTACGTCGGAGTGAGGTTTGAAAAATAACGGCGGTATGCTATATCAGAACTTCCAGGACCAGAACAGTCCCAAATCAGAACTGTTCATAATAGGAAGCACTGTTCACGTGTACTTCGGGGAAAGAAATGATTTTGATTCGGGGCATTTCTGATTTGGCACACAACCGAAATAACTAGTTTCTCTTAGACATACATCAGCCCATCAATAAGAACTCATTGAGCACTTGTCTAATTATTCACAACAAGCTTTATGTTCGAAAATTGAAATTTGCTCTGAAACAAAATATACCACTTCAAAATACATGAAATCTACTTCTGTGGCCAAATTTTCTCCGCTACATGGCCATACGTAGGAATATTTCTGCTGTTTTTCCCCCCATTTTTCTTAAGCCTCATTTCTCAAGGCTTCCTTTCATTTTTCATGATAAAAATTGAGGTCCCTAGTGGAAAGAATAATGGAAATCAATTCCACGTATGACACGTAGCGAAGAAACAGAAGTGGATTTCATGTGTTTTGAAGCGGTATATCTCGTTTCAGAGACATTTCTGACATATGCGCCTAGAGAAAAAATGTTTAGAATGTGCTAATCTACCGTAATCAAAAATATAATTGTTGAATTCATCTCTCCTATGAATCTAGACTTCTTCAACTTCCAGATCTGAATCTTATTGGCCTGAACCATCTGGTTTCTCTTTGTCTTCTCCTCCCCCGGGCCACAATCCGTTTTATCCCAGACACCGACCGTACATGCTCATCGCTCTGAAACGAGATATACCGATTAAAACTACAAATGGAGACGCAGACAACAATACTGTCTCGCTGTCTGCGTCTCTTCCTCTCTTTTATCCCTAAAACTCTTCGGAGACGCTACAGATCCTCATTACAAGGGGATTTCAAGTGGCGTGCCTCGAGCGACTTCCAACAATCTACCGTAATCAAAAAAAAAATCGTGCTTCCAGATCCGGATCCTCCTAGCCTTTATCATCTGGCTCCTCTTCGTCTCCGCCCTCTCCTCCCTTGGGCCACAATCCGGTACGTCTTTGATTGGGACTCATGGGATTACGACAAAGAACTACCGTACTCCCGTATTGTTCAAAAAATTGAAATGTGTATTGAAATCGGCAGGATTTTTATTTCTGTATTTTTCTACTTGCTCATTATCAATAACCTATTGAAAACCGATAAGCGATTTTCGATCTCAAAAAGTTACAATGCAGAGAACAAAGTGTTGATTCAAGCGACAGTAATCACAGTGTACTGTACCGTGTTGAATGTTTTATGGCACAATTATACGGTGAGTTTTTTTTTTGGACAAATTGAAATTGAAGAAAATAAGATTTCAGTGGATGCTACCCCAACACTTGTGGAGCTACACAGCACTCAACTTCATGGGGAGATGCAATAGTGCAGTTCATCCAATCATTTATTTTATTGTGAATAAGTGAGTTTTAGGAATTAGAAATGCCAGAAAATGGTATTTCACTTTTCTCAAGCTAGCACCTCTTTGATACCGCACACCCTGTAATAGAGGGCTGCCTTATGTTCAGAGGAGCATATCTCAGTTGTCTTTGAAGCTGTCAAAAAGATGTCAACTAAAAAAATGTTTGACATGTTTTGCTTCCCATTTCTTTAGTTGACTACTTTTTGACAGCTTCAAAGACAACTGAGATATTCTGCTTTGAACATACAGTGCTAGGTGGGAATCTATTACAGGTGCTACGGTACATTCCGTTCACAAAACCCAGTTTTTTTTTGGAGCCATCTGCCACAAAATTGGAACAAAACGCTCAGGAACTGTTGTTCTGGGAGCCGTTTCTGTATTCGATCATCGAAGACATAACGTGGAACGATGCTGCGCATTTCGGTCATACACTTGTATATGTTGAATTTGATCACTAATTATTTTTGGGTAGTCGGGGTTATGTGATACGAGTATATAATTATGAAGATTTATGATTTTTTTTCTTCTTTTGAAAATTGTCAAAATTACATGAAAATCTTTAATTGAAGGCGTGAAATGAACCAGTTTGAATAAACTCCACGTGACCTATGCTTCATATCCCGAACAACTCTTTCCAAAATATTCAGTACTGAGTTCTGAAAAAGCTGGAATTTCCTACTTCTGGTCCAGAAGAAACTAAAAAATCTTATAATGAATGGTATGTTTTGGTTTTTACTCATCAGACTTGCTCAGAATGTAAATTTTACAGGAAAATGGTGGATGCTCCTCGTGTCCATCTGTCTTCTCATGGGCACTTTGCCTGCGGTTTCTTCCCTCTCAAAATATGACTGGTTAATGTCAAATGAACCAGAAGAACTACAGAAAATGGATGAAGTAACCGAATGGAAAAAAGGAGAAGAGTTGGAGGGTTTGGAGACCAGATACGATCGATTTGGAAGAGTGTTCAAAATTCCGTTTGGGAGAGGTGGGTGATAACTTTTTTTCAAACAGAAATTTTTATTTTTAGTGAATCGAGAACTCAAGTCAGGTGCAGCTGAAGCACAATTTGAATCAGGTTCGGAGGAAAAAAGTGATGAGAAAAAGAAGAGCTCTTCTCCAAAAACAATGATGACTCCAAAGGAAGGATCAAAAGATGGCGACGTGGAGAAATCTGGGAAGAAAGACGAAAAAGAAGGCGGTCATGGAAGTGGAGCAGCCACAGGTTTTGGCAGTCGGAAAGGAGCAGGTGGCACGCCCTCTGATCCCGGTATGTGAAAAATGTAATCAAACAAACCGAAATTGTTTTTTTTAGCATCTTCAAAACCAAAGAATACACCAGCGCCCAAACCGAGAAGTGATGGAAAGAAGGGTAACACGTCTCCAAAAGCACACAAAATTCGATATGGTGGACTATGGGCTTCGAAGATTGATAAGAAACCGGAAGTCAATGAGAAGAAAAAGCCTGGCTTGAAGGACGGAGAAGGTACGTCTCACCTAAAGATCCTGGTACAAACCACAAATCATTTTTTCTAGGAAATCCAAAAGACACAACGATTAGTCCAAATCCAAAAGTCAAGAGTGTTGGTGAGAAGGAAGTCAAATTTTCAAAACCAAACAAGACTAAATATGGAAAACATGGAGAGAGAATGGAAAACGATAAAAAGAAGAACACAGTCAGTACGGGTGGAAAAGGTAACTGCTAGTTCTTATTCTGTTGAATCTTGAATCAGTTTTTGAAGGAGGCAGTTATGAAGGTGGAGCAGCGGAAGGTTTTGGCAGTCGGAAAGGAGCAAGTGGCACGACTTCAAATCCTAGCACGTCTCCAAAACCAGAAACTACCGAACCAGTGCCCAAAAGTGATGGGATGACGGGTAACAAGTCTCAAAATGGTGGATCACGGACTTCAAAGATTGGTGTGAAACCGGAAGTTAATGAGAAGAAGAAGGTTGGCTCGAAGGACGGAGAAGGTATGTCTCACTTCACCAGATCCTGGTACAAACCACGAATTATTCTTTCTAGGAATGCCAAATGACACAACGATTACTCCAAATCCGAAGGTCAAGAGTGTTGGTGAGAAGAGGATCGAATCTTCAACTCCAAACAAGATTCAATATGGAAAACCTCAGGCACCAAAAAGTGGAGGAAAAACGGGAATGGATAAAAAGAAGAGCACAATTAGCACGGGTGGAAAAGGGGAAGTGATCTTTATGGAGGTTAATAAGGTAAGAACAATTCGAAGTTTTTAAAATCTATTGAAAGATATGATGTTTTAGGAAACAAAATATACGGATCCAAGTGGAGATGACACCGGTTCAACAGATACCTCTTCCATCGATTCTTTCCAGTATGACACCACGTTAGGCGATGTTAGCCCAAGTGCCGATCCGTCTTCTTTCACAGCTGAAACTGGACCAATTGCATCATCTTTGCCGGACAAAACCCTAGAACTGAGGAGTGAAGAAGACGAAGTTGTTTATGATGAAAAGGGGAATAAATACGATTATGTGCTGGAAGAATGGATCGCCGAACCTTCTTTGCCGGACGCCTCCTCACAGCCAGAAGGTGAAGAAAAAGAAGAAGAAGACAAGTTACAAAAAATCAAAAGAGACGCGGTAATACCATCTACAGTTGCTCCTGCTCCACCAACTCCTGAAGCTGAAGCTGAACAACCAGTCGTGGGATATACTCCAGATTCACTAATTTCGGAGGAACTCTCTTGTCAAGTGAGTAAAGTTTTAATCAAAATTAATAAACATTTTTCAATTTCAGGAGCCTCGCTCAATCGAGCTAGATGATTGTGAGGAGACGTGTGAAGTGATTCTGGGCAACTTGGATGTTGTGGATGGACCCACATTGGATCCTAGGTGGCTTCTTTTCTCCATCATCCTCGGCTTTTTTGCCCTTGCTTGCCTGATCAGAAGAGCGCGGAAGTGGTTGTGTGGTGAGGCCCAACAAGTGGAATCAACGCCTCTGCCAGACCAGACTGCACAGGCTGAAGCCAACATTCCCAACGCACCGGACACCGGAAAAAATCCAGCCAAAAAGGAGGATAAGAGCCTGGAGGAGCCAAGTCCACCATCCGTCAAAAACAATGCTGCTGTCAACAAGATGAGAGCCAAGCTTCTGGAGACCCAGGCCAATCTGCAGAAGCTGAGATTACACGTCAAGAAGACGACCGCCCAGCACAAGTCGGACACGCGGACCTCCAAATTCCAGAAGAAGGGCCCAATCTTCATTCCCAGGGAGCCCCCGGTGAGTGAAGAAATTCATTTGAAAGTAGGGAGAAAGAGAGGGGGAGAGAGAGGGAGAAAACTGCAGCTTCTTATATACAAACAGCGTCGGCGCGCCGTCCGTGCCGCGTGGCGCAGTAGGTAGCGCTTTTGCACACCAGTCAGAAGGTCCCTAAGTTCAAACCCGCCTTCCAATAAAATCTGCTAGAAAACGTTTTGTTTTTTATTTCCGGCCACCATCAAATAAAGGCGCATGCAATTTCTTATTTGAAACGTGGAGCCACGTTTTCAAGGCGAACATTCTCCTAACTCTGTTTTTTTTTTTCAGATTCCACCAGCCGCCATCCTTCCCGACAACATTATTCTCGAAAAAGTCACCTATGATCCCGAGAACAACGAAGAGTGGGATATCGGATCAGATGTTGATGACATTGAACTGGATGAAAGCTTCCGCTTGAATCCGGATTCATTAACCGAAACAGAAGACGAAGCCAGCCGAAAGAGTGGAAGCAAGAAGAGCAAGAAGAGCAAGAAGAACGATCCGAAGGATAAGAAGACTGGAGGAACCGACGATCCAAAGAATCCAAAAGAGAATGAGACGCCAGCTCCAGCTCCAACTGCTCCGCCTGCCCCAACCACTGCTCCCGCTCCAGAACCACCAAAGACGGCCGATGCAAAGGAAAAGAAGGAGAACAAAAGTGTCGAGCAGGATAAGAGCAAGAAGAACTAAATACTTGCTGCCTCAATTTTTTTTTGTATTTATAAGCATTAAGCCAAGTTTTGCATTAAACCCTACACAGTTTTTTCTCTGTCAATGCATTGCAATGAATCACGGTGATTATTTCGGAACCTTTTAGTTGAAAACGAAAAAGGGCGTGGCCTATCGTTTTGCAACCCCGCCGCGCACCTTTATGCAACGAGGGCGCAGAAAAACGCGTATTTATTATGAGTACTGGAAATTTGGCATTCAGAAAAATGTATATGAAATTGAAAATTATAAGGCTCTATTCTAGTTCAGGGGTCCCTTGAAAAAACAGGGGTCCCATGAAGGGTCAGAAAAAAAATAGGGGTCCCTTGAGGGGTCGGGAAAAAAACAGGGGTCCCTTGGAGGGTCGGAAAAAAATAGGGGTCCCATGCCATCCTCGGAAAGTCCAGAAAAAAAATAGGGGTCCCTTGAGGGGTCGGAAATAAAATAGGGGTCCCATCCCAAAATAGAAAGCCCAAAAAGAATAGGGGTCCCATGACCTCACAATGTCAGAAGTACGAATTTAGTCAATTTTAGTCAAAAACAGCCCCTATTGATGGTGTTCCATGAATCATCATTCGTGTTTTGAGTATAAAGAGCGGTATTGACTTTATGTTGTGCTTGTCAAATGATAAAATACTTTAGATAATACAATTTTTAGAAAAGATAATACATTTAATGATAGGAGGTAATAAGTTAACTGACTTTTGCAAGTAGCCGAGTGATATATCTGACCTTTACCCAGCTAAATGTTGACCTCGCTGCTAGGGTTTTTTTAGCGCAACTTTAGTGGTTGAGAAAACTAATTCACTACTGTGTCTTACTTGCAAGTTTAAGCATATATCAAATCAGCCCAAATATTATAGACGGAGCTTGCATATAGAATTGTATATATCTACCAGCCTGCCCATGCGCCTCCGGCGCATTTGCAGTCTGGACTGTTCGCGGCTACGCCGCTCACAATGAAGATTCAAAAAAGTACACATTTATTCAGTGTGTTCACGTGAGCTTTCTTTTATCTATTTCTTTTTGCTCTATAAAATTTGTGCGAGTTTGGCGCAGTAGGGAAAACACGTGATTATCATTCAAAAGGTCCCAAGTTCAAGTTTTGCTCGTGAACTTCCTCTTTCTTCTCATTCTGCGGACATTGGGACAGATCTTCGGACAAACGGACACACTCCACGGGCGTTTTATATATAAGAATGATTTCCCTAAGCCTTTCTCAAAAAAAAAGGTCTTGAAAATCTGAAACACCATCAATTGCTGCTTTTTTGACTGAAATTGACTAAATTCGTACTTCTGACATTGTGAGGTCATGGGACCCCTATTCTTTTTGGGCTTTCTATTTTGGGATGGGACCCCTATTTTATTTCCGACCCCTCAAGGGACCCCTATTTTTTTTCTGGACTTTCCGAGGATGGCATGGGACCCCTATTTTTTTTCCGACCCTCCAAGGGACCCCTGTTTTTTTCCCGACCCCTCAAGGGACCCTATTTTTTTTCTGACCCTTCATGGGACCCCTGTTTTTTCAAGGGACCCCTGAACTAGAATAGAGCCAATTATAATTATTAAAATGAGCGGAGTTTGTTGAAAAAAGACAATTTTGATTGAAAATTTTGATCGAAACACGAATTGCATCAAAAAAAAATTTTTATGAGCGAAAAACGCCAAAATTGTACTGAAAATATTGAATAAACCAAAACTAAAGTGCCTCAAACATGTTTGTTCTTTCTGAAATTTTTTTTACAAGTACTCCAGAACATGCTGATCAAGTGAGGGCCGGGAGTCAAAACGAAATTGACAGCCGTTTTTCCAGAAAACCGGTTCAAAGACAAAATTACACTGAAAATGTACTGAAAATTCGAACAACCCAAAATTAAAGTGCCTCAAACTTGTTTGTTCTTTCTGAAATTTTTTTTACAAGTACTCCAGAACATGCTGATCAAGTGAGGGCCGGGAGTCAAAACGAAATTGACAGCCGTTTTTCCAGAAAACCGGTTCAAAGACAAAATTACACTGAAAATGTACTGAAAATTCGAACAACCCAAAATTAAAGTGCCTCAAACTTGTTTGTTCTTTCTCAAAATTTTTTTACATATACTTCAAAACATGCTGAACAAGTGAGGGCCGGGAGTCGAAACGAAATTTGCAGCCGTTTTTCCAGAAAACCGGTTTAAAGTTGAACTTCAACAGAAAACAACGGTAGACCTGGCCTCCCAGCGGTGGCCGTGGCCGCCAAGCGGTGGCCGTGAAACACAACGTTTTGGTTCCGAAATAATCACCGTGATGAATATCCGTGAATTTTTTTCCATTCCTACGACACTCCGAAATCCCGGTAGCGCATGCTGTTTATCGTAAATCTACATGAGTCTTTGATGGATTTTGAAAAGAATTCAGTTGTTTCAAGGAATTTTCAGTGTTTTTTATTGAAAAATAACATTGAAAACAAAGCGAAAAAATAACTAAATAGTATTTCATTGTTTTCTGTTCAAATTCCTTCAATGAAATACATTTATCAGATGATTCCGAGAAATATTTATTTCGAAAAACTGATCAGAGACAATTCTGATTTAGGACAGTTCAGATTGAGTGCAGTTCAGATTTAGAAACAGTTCTGATTCGGAACACCGCCAAAATAACTAGCTTCTCCTTGACATACATCAGCCCATCAACAAGAACTCAACAAGCCCTTGTTCACTTTAGTGCTACGAGACTCTGGTGCTACAGATCAAGTGCTACGGTGTGATCTTGTGCTATAAGCCCATTTTCCCAAATTTGGCTCTTGTGCTATAGATCAAGTGCTATATTAGTCACTTTTTGATGTCTCAAGTGCTATGACTATTGGCTCAAGTGCTATGACTATTGTCTCATGTGCTATAAAATTGTCAAAAAAGCTGCGAAATTGTTTCAAGTGCTAATTTATTACGGGCTCGCGAAATGTCCCCTTCGGAAAAACTTGACTGAAAATTCAGAAAGTGCGCTCCCCCGTACATTTTTTTAAAACCTTTAGAAAAGTCTTTTTTGTGTTTTTCAAGTTGATTGCTCCGGGAGTTAAAACCAAGCAGAGTCACCGCTTTCTTTTAATTGGGGATGGAAGTATTCGAAAAAGTGAAGATATGTTCATATAGATCCGCTCGGATTGATTCGGACGAGAGAAAATCATTTTGGAAGAGGATCTGAGAATCATGTTGCAAATGACAAAATTTAAATTAGAATTTTTCAAAAATGATATCAGTAAGTGTCAATTTTTGAACATTTACAAGACTGCCGCGCCTTCGGCGCTTCAGCCTTGTTTTGTTCGCCGCTTTGCGGCTCACTTTTGAAAAATGATGTTCGCAGCTTCGCCTCTCATTATTCAGGGAAAGGTCACGGTACTTTTCTAAATCCGTGAATCTTTTGATGGCGAGACTGACAAACAAATATATATATATATATTTACACACAACCCTCACTTCATTTTTTATATATAAGAATGATATTCTGGAGACTATTATGTTATCGCTGAACATGAGCCAAATAGGTCAAAAACCAAATAGAACTCGGTCAACTTTTTTTTTATCTGGAATAAGAGAAAATTGTGGATTGTTCCATAATAAGTCACTTGAAAAAGAGCTGTGACAAAGATGACTGAGTATGTGTTGGTATCCGATTTGACAAAAACTATCAAAAGGTGGTGGTCTTCCGGTATACTAAAATTAATTTTAATTGCATACATTTTATTGGTTCGGTTCTTTTTATTGGATTAGAAAAGTTGATAAAAACGATAAAATGAGGAATAAAAAGAATATGAAAAAGTAGGTGAACTCCAAAAATCTATAGACAAGTCCATATTCCTTAGAGCCTTCTTTTTGCAGAAGACAAAAGCATTATTCCCTCAGTTCCCTCAGACAATCAGAATAATAAAAAATGTAGTGCTGAAAATTGTTGAAACCAGACCTTCGGACAATATGAGCAAACCTGTGACAAAAATTTTCAAAAACCAAACAAATAATTTTTTAGGTTCCTTTCAATTTTCATTCCAAAACCTCTCGAAGATAACAACAACTCAGAAACGTATATGAAACTCAATTAGAGTTATACTACCGTAGTTTCTATAAACCCAACAATTCAAGCAACGGCATTTTCACTTTTCTGTTTTTCAAATTTTCAACTCTGAACAAAATAAATAAACATGAGAAGAAGAAAAATGGAAAATTTGAAATGAAGAAGACATCTAAAATAAAAAATAAAAGTGCATGTGGAAGTTGTAATGGTGATCCAATTATTGTTTATCCATCTCCGATGACGTGCTGTCCACCTGAAAGGAAATGGAAACTAAAATGTGAGACACTAAATCCGCTCTCAGGTTAATGCAAATGAGGAGCCTACTTTGAAAAGAATAGAACAAATGAAAAACTGAAACTGAGAAAAAATTTTTTTCCGAGAATCAGAGAAGCCGGAATGAAAAGTGAGAGATGGAAAAAAGAAAAAGCGCTGGAAGGGGGACTCGCCAATTGCACGTAAAAGAGGAGAGGACAGATGTTCTCTTTTTTTGCTGATGGAGAAAAAGTAGAAGATGATGATGGAGACGGAGAAGATGAGATAGAAAAACGGATGGATGCAAAAATGGAAAGAAGAAGAGCCAGAAACCATACAAAGAAAAGAAAAGAGAAAATGAGATAGAAGATGAAGAAGAGATAGTCGAGGTGGCACAGGGAGGACAGAAGTTTTTGGTTTTTAATAGAAAGAGATTTATAATGAGAAGTAAATAGAGGAGAACATGAAATAGTTATGAATGTGGTGAGAAAATAACCTTTTGTAGAAGAATAGATAAATGAAGAAGTTAAAAATCAGCATGATAGAGAAGGGAGTCGAAAACTAGAAGAAAACCCCAAAATCATGAAGAAAAAAAAAGAAAAATAATTGACCCTTGCTAGGATTGAACCCGTGTTGAAAAATTCAAAATCAGCCGTGTTGCAGTTTCCTCACTGCAAAAGAGCATATAGGAAACAGCCTCTTTTTCGCAGAAGACCGTATGAAATGAATATGAAATGAATATATGAAATGATTGCCAAATAAACGTTCTCAGTAGCTAACTGATCACAAAATGGTGCATCTGCCAAGGACGAGAGTGATAATTAGCCTAAAAGCATCAAAGACAAAGAATCCAGCCTTGAGAAGCAAAAGCCTGATGGAGCAGCGAAGGACGGAGAGACAAAAAACAGGAGAAAAAGTTACCTAAGACTATCTGAATAATGAAAAATGTAGAACTGAAAATCGTTAAAATTTGACCTTTAATTTTTACGATTTTTATCTGAAAAGAATTTGGCAAACACTCACATGCTTGCTGATCTTTCACATTTTTCATTTGCTAGCATTTGCTCTTCTGCTTTAGTTGATCTTTTGCTATGAAGTGTTGCTCATATGCTATTTTCTCTTTTTTATGGTGTTTACTATTGCAATAGTCAATGAGAGAATCGATAGCAAATGATCAATGCTACTAGCGACTGAGAAAATCACTAGCAAGTGAGAAACTCTTTTTTTGGACATAGCTTAAGAGAAAACCTCAATAAGGAAATGATCAACTATAGCAGAAAAGAAAATAGTAACATATGAGAAATAGGAAAAGATCAGCAAGCATGTGAGTATTGGCCAAAGAATTTTCAAAAATCAGGCAAATAGTTTTTCAGCTTGCTTCCAATTTTTTATTCCAATAACCCTCAAAGATAACAAAGAATCAAAAACTTATATGCAGCTCAACTAGAATTATACTACCACAGTTTCAGAGGATCAAACGATTCAATTCACTATTCTGTTTTTCAAATTTTCAACTCTGAACAAAATAAATGAGAAGGAGAAAAATGGAATAATTGAAATGAAGAAGACATCTAAAAGAAAAAATAAAAGTGCATGAGAAAGTTGTCATGGTGATCCAATTCTTGTTTATCCCTCTCCAATGATGTGCTGTCCGCCTGAACGGAAATGGAAACTGAGATGAGAGATCTGTTTTTAGGTTATTAAAATGCAAATGAGGAACCTGCTTTGAAAAAATAGAAAAAATGAAACAACGCAATCGAGAAAAAAAATTTCCCGATGTTGTCGAGAAAAGAAAAAGAGAATTGTCACAAGCAAAACTCGAACCAGGGTGCCGCGGAACGAGGGACAGACGCACAACCGCCTACACCAAGGAACGCCAGTTGGCCGTAGTTGCTATGGAAGCCAAGAAAGGGGGGTAGCCGCGAACGCCATAGAAAGAGAATGGAAAGAGAGGAACGTGAAATAAAAACGTGAAAAAAAGAAATCATTGGGTGAATTTCCGCGTGAACTTTGATGAACTGGCCGCCCAACTTGTTGTTTCTAGAATTCCACGTTGTCAACGTGGCATGCCCTCCCCCTTCACTCTCAAATCACTCTCCCATAACCACACCAAATTCAGTCTTCAATTCAGTCTTCTCCAAGAGTACACTGTTTTTTGCTCACAAGGAAAAGAAAGCTAAAGGATTTCTTCATGCAAGGTATGTTTCAATGATGTCAAATATCATTCAAAAACCAATTTTCCAGGCAAAAAGTGGACGCTCATTGCCTTCATCGTCCTTCTCATTGGATCCTGGACAGCCGAATCGAGATCCCGCTTCGAGTGGCTCGAAGCGAGTGATCCAGGGGAGCCAAAACAAGATGCTGATCTCATCGCCGATTTGGAGGATCCCGAGGATTCCGAAGATTTTGAGCTCCGCTGGGATCGTTTCGGAAGAAAGATCAAAATCCCTCGTGCAGGTGAGTGATAATATAAATCAAAGAAACCTGCGGACAAGGCGACCGAAGGGGTTGGGTAGTGGTGTTAATTTTGAGTAAGCGCGCTCTGCTGCAATTTTCCCGTTTTTCGGAGGTAGTTCAAAATTCCTATAGTTTTAAATCTGTTTTCTGGTGAAATTTCTAAGCTTTTTCGACTCGAAAAAGAGTAATAAGCATTAGATTGATTTCGACAAAACGAATCAATCCATTTTTATGAAACAATCACGATTATATGTGAAAGTTGAGCGTTTTTGATAGAGTTTTGATGAAAATTCTCCAAAAATTCCAATCCGGGCCAGCCTCAAATTTTTCAATTCCCGCCAATTTTTTGAATTTTTGAATTCCTACCAATTTTCGAATTTTTGAGCTCCCTCCAAATAGTAGTGGGTAATTTTTTCTGGAAGATGCCAGAATTTTTTTTGAAAACAACTTCTTGAGCCAATTTTTGAATTTTTAGCTCCCGCCAATTTCTTCGAATTTTTGAAATTCCTTCAAATTTTTGAACTTCTGAATTTTTGAATTCGCGCCAAAACAGACAGACAGATAGACAGATAGACGGGCAGATAGATAGACGGACAGACAGATAGACAGATAGACAGATAGACAGATAGACAGATAGACAGATAGACAGATAGACAGATAGACAGATAGACAGATAGACAGATAGACAGATAGACGGGCAGATAGATAGAGGGACAGACGGACAGACAGATAGACAGATAGACAGATAGACAGATAGACAGATAGACAGCAAGACAGATAGACAGATAGACAGATAGACGGACAGACGGACAGACGGACAGACGGACAGACAGATAGACAGATAGACAGATAGACAAATAGACAGATAGACAGATAGACAGATAGACAGATAGACAGATAGACAGATAGACAGATAGACAGACAAACGGACAGACAGATAGACGGACAGACGGACAGGCGGACAGACAGATAGACAGATAGACAGATAGACGGACAGACAGACAGACAGATAGACAGATAGACAGATAGACAGATAGACAGATAGACAGATAGACAGATAGACAGACAGACAGATAGACAGATAGACAGATAGACAGATAGACAGATAGACAGACAGACATACAGAACTTGCCGCTTAGTATT
Organism: Caenorhabditis brenneri; assembly: GCA_000143925.2. NCBI lineage: Eukaryota > Metazoa > Nematoda > Chromadorea > Rhabditida > Rhabditidae > Caenorhabditis > Caenorhabditis brenneri. The sequence goes on along the minus strand of GL379797.1, from coordinate 977,415 downwards.
CAGAAGAGATAGCACAAGTGTCGAGCCATCCTCTTCCACAGCAGACCCAACCCTTAGCTCCGCCTTCCCTGACGCCGTCCCCACAGAAAAGATGACAGTTAAAGTTCCAGATGCTGATGCCAAGTCATCGACTGCTAAAGTGGTACCGCCGCCTCCAGCGACTTCAGAAGTGCCGACAACAGAAGCTTCAACGAACACTACCGAAGCAACTCCTGCCCCGACTTCTCCCCCCACATCGCCTACTCCGACGGTTGCTACAAGTGAAGCAACGAAGGTGTCAGTGAAACGCCAACGCCGGGCACGTCCACCCACCACGGTTGCCCCTCCTTCGCCAACTCCTGAAGCTGAACCTGAGCCACCAGTCGTGGGATTTACTCCAGATTCCCTAATTTCGGAGGAACTCTCTTGTCAAGTGAGTAAAGTTTTGATCAAAATTAATAAACATTTTTCAATTTCAGGAGCCTCGCTCAATCGAGCTCAATGATTGCGATGAGGCGTGTGAAGCGATTCTGGGCAACTTGGATGTTGTGGATGGACCCACATTGGATCCTAGGTGGCTTCTTCTCTCCATCATCCTCGGCTTTTTCGCCCTTGCTTGCCTGATCAGAAGAGCGCGGAAGTGGTTGTGTGGTGAGGCCCAACAAGTGGAATCAACGCCCCTGCCAGACCAGACTGCACAGGCTGAAGCCAACATTCCCAACGCACCGGACGCCGGAAAAAATCCAGCCAAAAAGGAGGATAAGAGCCTGGAGGAGCCAAGTCCACCATCCGTCAAAAACAATGCTGCTGTCAACAAGATGAGAGCCAAGCTTCTGGAGACCCAGGCCAATCTGCAGAAGCTAAGAGCACACGTCAAGAAGACGAACGCCCAGCACAAGTCGGACACGCGGACCTCCAAATTCCAGAAGAAGGGCCCAATTTTCATTCCCAGGGAGCCCCCGGTGAGTGAAGAAATTTATGTGAAAGTGGGGAGAGAGAGGGGGAGAGAGAGGGGGAGAGAGAGAGAGAGAAAACTGCAGTTTCTTATAGACAAACAGCGTCGGCGCGCCGTCCGTGCCGCGTGGCGCAGTAGGTAGCGCTTTTGCACACCAGCCAGACGATCCCTAAGTTCAAACCCGCCTTCCAATAAAATCTGCTAGAAAACGTTTTGTTTTTTATTTCCGGCCACCATCAATTAAAGGCGCATGCAATTTGTGATTTGAAACGTGGAGCCACGTTTTCAAAGCGAAAATTCTCCTAACTTTATGTTTTTTTTTTCAGATTCCACCAGCCGCCATCCTTCCCGACAACATTGTTCTCGAAAAGGTCACCTACGATCCCGAGAACAACGAAATGTGGGATATCGGATCTGATGTTGACGACGTTGAACTGGATGAAAGCTTCCGCTTGAATCCGGATTCATTGACTGAAACAGAAGACGAAGCCAGCCAAAAGAGTGGAAGCAAGACGAGCAAGAAGAACGATCCGAAGGATAAGAAGACTGGAGGAACCGACGATCCAAATACTCCAAAGGAGAATGAGACGCCAGCTCCAGCTCCAACTGCTCCGCCTGCCCCAACCACTGCTCCCGCTCCAGAACCACCAAAGGACACCGGAAAGACGGCCGATGCAAAGGAAAAGAAGGAGAACAAGAGTGTCGAGCAGGACAAGAGCAAGAAGAACTAAATACTTGTTGTCTCCGTTTTTTTGAGCATCTAAATGCTCTTTTTATTTAATGTTCTTTTACCTTTAATGCTTTTTTCTTTTTTGTAACCCATTCCCACCTGTAAAATATTTCCCCCTTTTTTCTTATTTACCCCAATCGTTTTTTATTTTTAGAGGGAGCAATATTAATAAATATGTTATTGTAGAGGTACGTGTAGCTCAATTTTAACAGAAACACAAAAAATTCGGTTGTTTTCGTTTGCGACGAGTCAGGTTTCGAGTTGCCTTTCAGTTTTTTTCCAGAATGAAGAAATCGAGAGAAATGCAAGCGCGCCCTATTGGATATGACAAAAGGCGCTGTGTTCAAATTTCGAAAAGGTAAGACTCTTCTGAGAAACTTGAAGTTTTCCAGCTGAAACTATGAAAAAAAACTGTATTTTTGACTTTTTCCAGAAAATTATTCCACAGAATAACGCCGCTAGCTAATTTTTTGCAAAGTAAGACTGATGATGAGCGTGGAGAACAAGAGAGAGAGAGAGAGCTCAGTAATTCTAATTTTTTTGGCAAACATTTATGATGATTTCTCAAAAAGAATGATGAAAATACGATTTATTAAAGTTTTATATGCCATAAAAAAGAAAACAATTAAAGAGGATGGGCTTACCTGTTGGAAATCTTCGGCTGCTCCCTGGAGAACCGCCGACGAATCTGAAAATATATCATTAAAAACCAGGTATGATATGCTAACGGAACAACACTCGAGTCTAGCTTACCGAGGAAAGTTGTGATGCGATTCTGCGACTGGTTCCTGAAGAATTGGAGCGAATTCTGAAAATGAACCCATTGAAAAACCTAATGTGAATTGTGAACGGAACAACACTCGAGGTGATTCTTACCAAAAAGAAATGAAGAAGAGGTGCTGGAGTGCAAACGGAGCCGGTGAGCACAGAAGAGCCTGAAACAAAAAAAAATGTTGGAATAAGAAAATTCGCATTATGGAAAAGAGAATACAGATTGCATAAAAACTGAGTGGGGTGAATGAAACATAGTTGGCAAATACTCAACTGCTATGGGAGTGATCAACTGCTATGTTGTAACTGCTAGTGTCTCAACTGCTATATTTGGCTCTTCTGCTATAGGCATAGCAGTTGAGACAATAGCCATAGCAGTTGAGACATCAAAAGCGGCGAAAATAGCAGGCGATCCATAGCAGAAGAGCCAAATATAGTAGTTGAGACACTAGCAGTTACAGCATAGCAGTTGAACACCCTCATAGCAGTTGAGAAATAGCAGTAGAAATGCATAGCAGTTGAGTATCTACCAACGTGGTCTGCCTGTAAAATCAGGCTCCCAGAACAATTTGAAGATCTGGTTCCTAAGAAAGCAAAGGAAGCAGCCTTCCAGAGAAAAAGGCCACAGAATGCGAAATAGTGTTGATAGAGGTGTAGGGTTAATTGGGAAAATGATCAGCTGTTCATACTGCTTGTCTCTATTTACATCGAAATGTTGACTAACCATATCAGCCTAGAACTGCTCCTCCAGCTCTCCTCGATCCGTTGACCATCTCGATTCTCGAGCCTTCTGGACCATCGGAACAACCTGGAAAAATGTATATAATATGAGACTAATTGAACGGATCACTTGAATATTTTCTTCTTAACTGTAATTTCAGTTTTACTCAGTTGAAGTGAGGGTGAAAAGCAGAAAATTCAGTGTCCACAACCATTTTGTAACACCAGCAACGAAATAATGATGATGGGAGCTGGCAAACACCCAACTGCTATGTTTCTCTATTGCTATTTCTCATTTGCTACGTTGTAACGGCTAGTGTCTCAACTGCTATTTTTGGGTCTTCTGCTATGGATTAACTGCCATAGCCATAGCAGTTGAGAGAACATTCAGAGCAGCTGAGACACTAAAAGTGGCGAAAGCAGCAGTTGATCTCTAGCAGAAGAGCCAAAAATAGCAGCTGAGGCAATAGCTGTTATAACATAGCAGCTGATCACCCCCATAGCAGTTGAGTATCTACCGATATCTTGGCCACCACTATGCAGCACCTTTACGATGTTTTCCGCGGGCCGCAACCGAAAGTAGCGCTCCATTTGCTCTTGTCGATGCTGACAGCATTGGATAATTGCGCAACGAAAGAAAAAGACCAATTCGCTGATTATTTTAGAATAAAAAATTATGGATCGCAAATGTGAAAGAATCAAAAGCATATCGAATTTGTTTGGGTCGAATTGATGAATGGGCAGCTTCATCAAGAGCAAATGTTGCGTGCCAGAATCGCAGAAGCGTGGCACAATGTTCTGAAGGTGGATTTGCCTAAATGTTAGTTTAGAAAGAGGTCATTGCCACAAAAAAGAGTATTCGCCTGGGTTTACCGACTATTCATCTTTTAAAAGCATTCAAATCGATTTTAGGCACGAAAAAGACCAGGTGAATATGCTGGATTCGAGGCATTCAACCAAAAAGAATGTTTGGAAAGCTCCTGGCCTCTATCTTCTATTATCGACTACTGGAAGGTGTGTTATCTGCAGACAAGTGTTTGAAAATTTATCGCGTTGGGCTTATTCGTTCAGTACAGAAAGATCCGAGAGCACTGTCACCGACTGGAAAAGATGCGCCTCGTGCAAGAACCCGGCGCATTTTTCATTCACACTCGGAAGTGCAGTTGCTCGGAAAACGCAAAATTCGAGCCGTGCCCTGATTATTATTTGAATAATATGGATACGAATGAGGGAATGGATTCAGATGAAAAGCGATTCCTTTTCATATTTGCTAAATGAACGGAACTCGAACACCGCTTTTATGGGCATTTTTCGAGTGCCGATTAGTCATTTCCATTGCTACCTTTTCCATCTCTAGATGCTCTTGCAATCGTCTTTTTCAGCAGTTCCGTCACTTCTCGCAGTGTCTTCTTCAACTTGTGAGCTCGCTTACTTCTACAGAAATCCAAATCATTTTTGGATCCATAGAACTCATCAAAACGTTCGGACAACGTCTTTACTTGTTGCTTTACAACTGGAAGAGACGCATCGGATCGGCTAGAATCCACTGAAAATCAATTGTTCTTTATTTGCATTGATTTTTCAAAAACTAATCACCATCGTCAGTTCGTCCACCCTCCGATGAGTTCTCAGGACTGCAATATGAAGCCTCCGCTTTCAGGTTTTCATCGGCAAGCATCGTTGTAGTTTTTGACGATGTCAACTCCTTCATTACTTCCTGTGTGGGCTCGATGGGGAGTGGGGCGGCTTCTTCGTGTTGAGATGACGTGGACGGAGCTGAAAAGAGAGAACATAAGTAAAGTTGTCCAAAAATCGAAATGTTGGGCTCAAAAACATATCAAAATGCCGGTCTCGGTGTGTTCTACATGTTTAAAAACTTGGCTGCACGAACAATATATTCATCTCGTGCAGTATAGCCTGGTCGAACTGCTTTTCTAGTTTTCAGACGTGTTTAACTCACCGAGATCTACATTTTGATATATTTTTGAGCAAACAATTTTGATTTCGAAGAAACTTATTGAAACATATGAGGAAAATTGAATAATAACGAAAGCCGATACATTTTATATCGAAAACAATTTTTGTGTTGCTCAGCACTTGCGAAACTCCGAAACTGGCTTTATATTCGTCTCAATACCCTTAAACAGAACACAAACAGCGCTTTTATGGGTGTTTTTGAGTGCCGATCAATAATTTCTGCTGCTACCTTTTCCATCTTCAGATGCTCCTGCAATCGTCTTTCCCAACAGTTGAGTCACTTCACGCAGCGTCCCCTTTACAATCCGAGCTGCCGATTTTCAAGGCTGTTCTTTCTTCGCCTCCTTATTTAAACATGAATCCTTCAAAACCAGCTCCTACTGCTTCACCGACAAGAATCTGACTTCAACTGGCATCATCTCTCCGTACAGAAGAGTCTTCGGATTGATTTGAAACTTGATAAAATCTCGGAAGGTGACGTGTTTTGTAATCACAATTGTTCTAGTATCTTCAGCTCCGGGAATGACCATAATGATGTCTGATTTACTGTCAAGTGATGAATTTGCTCAACGCCTTGAGTCTTTTCACAGTAAATAAATTGTTCTATGTCTCCTGTCATTCCGTTCTTCGCGATAATCACACTCTTGTTGATGGATTCCGAGAAGGCGACGTACTTCGGATAGAGATATCTCTCCAAGAGACTTGAATCCGAATGGAGCTTCACGAATTTGGCTGAAATAACAAACTGAGCAATTCTATCACTGATAGACTATCACTTACCTATTTTCGAGTTGTAGAAAAAGACCGAGAGAAGCCGCCGACTTTTCAGAACGAATATCGATTTTCAATCTTGGTCTCTCCAGTGAATCAGCTTGAAGTTTTTGCTCGAGAGGAATTGTTTTCACATAATCATTCATCATCGGTACGAACGTTTGCAATTCCTTTCGGAATTTTTCTTTCAATAGAAATCCGTATTCAATCTTCCGAATCGCCACTTGTCCCTTCTCAGTACACGGCGGGGCAAAAGTAACGTTGGCCGAAGAATTTATTGCATTTGATACGCAGTTTGAGGGGTTGCGTACTTCTGCGGACTTTCCGATCTACAGTAGTCCACGCGGATGAAAACAAGAGATTTTGACACTAATCTTGAAATTGCGGGCTGATAGAAGGTTTTTATCAAAATTTTGAAACTATCAAAATGTTCAGCACGCTTTGACGTTACTATAAACCAATTTTCAGAAAATTTGTAGGTTTAGTTCTCGAGTTATAATATTTTGAAAACATGTGAACTGAAATGATGTTGTCTTAACAATGAACCGAATTTTCTTCACTAAAATTTTAATAAATCGAATCGATTTTTCTTTCAACTTGCTATTTTCAATGGAAAATTGTGTTTTCGTGTTCAAAAACAGCAGAAAAGCAAGCTTTACTGATTCGGAAAAAAATAAGTTTCAATTTCGCGCCGGCACTTCCCTGCGGACTAGAAATTTCGCTGCGCCGGCCGCACGTTCCTTTTGCCCCGCCGTGCAGTATTAACTGTGAATAGGACATCGGTGGAAGTGTTTCGAGAGAAATCGATGATTAAATCGGGAATCTTGACTCGTTCTGCCTCCAGATTATGCACGTATTGCTCCCACAAATCGGTGATCGCGTTCAGAACAAAAGTGACTAACTGCGATTCATGATAAACTGAGTACAGCGGATAGAGATCCGTCTCCATCACTTGCGGCTGACAATTGACACAATTCAACGGACTGAATTCGTTTGCTTCTTCATCGAAAACGTATTTGTAGTCTTCGCCATTGCATCGTTTCACCGACACTGCGATGCGCTTCGTGCAAGGACAGAAGCTGAGCGTAAGCTTCTCCGGAGCTGTTTGTAGACTGCCTGTACTGATCGTGGGAGTTGTGGGTGCCGGACAGAGATGTAGAAGCAGTGGCATCGGACGCCTGTAATAAAGTTTGTTTCCAAGTAAATTCAAAGCAGAAAATGTCGCAAGACACCTCGAAAAAGCGATAAAACTTCAACTTTTTCAAAATTCGAGAGCTTCGCGCTCACGTCCAATAGAGCGCGCTTACACTTTCTGAACACAGAACTGAATTTTGCAAATTTGAGAGGAATTCAGCTGTTTCAAGGAGTTTTTTTGTGTTTTTATTGAAAAAAAAATTGAAAAACGAAGCAAAAAAAATGTATTTATTCCAAAAAATTAAAAAAAAAAAAGCGAAAACCAGAATATAAACCCATATAATATTGATCAGCCAATAACCCGTATCTTCTCGTTGCTCGACGTTTTCGGAGTTGCTGAAACAGAAAAAAAATCGATAATCGTTATTTCCAAATCTCCCGATTCCCTATGAACCCGGGTCTACTCACCAAACAAAATGAACTCAAAATATACTATAATAAAAAATAACAACTATGCTACCACAACAATAGTATGTCCAGTATTCGTACCAGTCCTCTCAATTTTTGTTTTGTGCTGGAAAACCGAAACGGCGCCCATCACCGTTGTCGAGCGTTTCACACCGATTCGATCGCGGAGTGCTCTGGAAAAGTCGGGAACCTTCTATAGAAGGGCATGGTCAAACTCACTTGTTAACAATAAAATAAATGATTGGATAGACTCCACTATTCAGTATCCACATAAAATTGAGTGCGGTGTAGCTAGCCAAGTTTAGAGGTAGCATCCACTGGAATATTTTTTTTCCAAAATTTTTTTTCTCAAAAAAAAATCTCACCGAATAATTATGCCATAACACATTCAACACAGTACAGTACACCGTGATTACTGTAGCTTGAATCAACACTTTTATCTCTGCGTTATAACTTTTGGAGATCAAAAATCGCTTCTTTGTCTTCACCAGCCGATAAACTATCAGTGAATAGAAGAAGGCGGACACAAAGATTCCGCCGACTTCAATCACCATTTCAACTTTTTGTACATATTTTGAACCCGGTAAATCATAGTCGTAGTCCCAGGAATACCAATCAGGGATGTAACGAATCGTGGCCCAGGGGGAGCTCAAGGCAAGAATAAAAGCTATCCAGAATCCACAGGCCATTCCTATCCAGATCTGGAAATTAAGGGAGTGTTGGGAATTTGATGGCCGAAGATCCGACAACTTGACGGCACCGATATCTCACCACGAAAACTACCGTATAAATTTGATTGCTACCGTAAGATCTATCATCAATTTCCATCGATTTTCAGCATTTTTTCTAGCCATTCCTCAGAAAAAATATCCGTTGAAAATCGACGGAAATTGATGAAATTCGATGAATCTTACGGTAGCAATTAAATTTATACGGTAGTTTTCGTGGTGAGATATCGCGGCCGTCAAGTTGTCGGATCTTCGGCCAGCACTTTCTTTACCATGTCCTAAAACTCTACAAAAAAACCTTACCATCCATCGATTACCTCCAAAAAAATATTTATCCAAACTAGGAGATGATAATTGAATAAGTCGATTAAATGACAAGAATATGGTTAAGACAGCATAGCCGACATAGCACGGAGTTGCAATTACACCAAGTGCCTAAGAAAAATAACTTTGGACCTTGAAAAAAAGTAAGCAAATACTCAGATGCTATTTCTCAACTGCTATGAGGTGATCAACTGCTATAGCCATAGATCAACTGCTATAGCGATATCAGTTGATCCAGAGGTTATAGCAGATGATCCGAAGCAGAAGAGCCAAATGTAGCAGTTGAGACACTAGCAGTTACAACATAGCAGTTGATCACCCCAATAGAAGTTGAGAAATAGCAGTTGAGTATCTACCAAAAAAGTCCACTCACTTTTGCAAACAACGGATGAAAAACTGTCTGCTTAATTGTGAATATTCCAGTTACAAAATGCGGAAAACACTGAGCAATATCGAATATTCCAAGGAAGAACATGAAGCGATAACTTGCCATTCTGGAGAGCTCCTTGTCTTTGTAGATGGTCTGAAAAAAAAATCAATGGATCAGCTCCCCCATAAAATAACTGCTCACCGATAAAATAACATAATAAGCGACTGCACACGCCAAAGACAACACCATCATCAGAATCCCAATGATCCAATCACTTTGAACAGTCCTTCCGCTTTCTTCGACCACTTCTTCCTCGATTATTGGGATTACTGTAGTGGAGAGGAGAATGGAGGAGAGTTTGGTGGTTGCCACAAGGCTCATACTTGGGTGTTTGCATGGTTTTTAGGGGGACATTCACTGGAAATTAGAGGGATTTGATGGGGGGAATTGCGTGGGAAGTGGAAAAAGGAGGGAGGGAGAAGAAGATGGTCTCGACCAAAATGGGACTGGTTTGGCTCAGTTTTTCGAGCTTCCTTGGGATCGACAAGCTCTGTCTGTGTGTCTGTCTGTCCAGCACTCATCCCTGAATAGCTTCTGAGCCCCTGTACCTTTTGGTATCATATTTGGCATGTGGTCATGGGTTACCGGAGCTTGAATTACTGTAGGAGTACGGTAGCTACAGTAACCCCATTTTTTTCGAAAACGTGTTTAGAATGAACGGAATGATTCCAATTTTTGCATATAGTATTTACGGGACTTGAATAGTACAACAACAAAAAATGGTGACGATTACTGTAGGATTACGGTAGTTACAGTGAGCCGAGAAATCCATCGGCAAGTTTTCTAGAAGTCAGAGCTTCCAGATCGTTCTGGCGTCTTCTAGAAGAACATGTAGGTTTGGCGGGAATTCGAAAAATCAGAAAGTTTGGCGGGAGTTTGAAAAATTCAGAAAGTTTGACGGAACTCTATCATTCCTACAGTAATCCCATTAACTCAAAAATAAAAAAAAATTCAGAAAGTTTGGCGGGAGTTTGAAGAGTTCAAAGTTTTGTATGAAATTCAAAACTTCAAAAATTTGGAAGGAGTTTAAAAATTCAAAAATTTGGCGGGAGTTCAATAAAAATCAGAAATTTGGCGGGATTCAAAATTAAAAAAAAAAAACATTTAGCGGGGCTCTATCATTCCTACAGTAATCCCACTAACTCAAAAAATCAAAACCCTATCCCCCTTTTATACCACCTATTCCCACCATCATAGATCACCTCTCCAGACGTGTCCTTCTCCAGAATTTTATTTATTTTTTCTTCAAAACCAACGATTCTTAAAAATGACCCCAGACGATGGACTATCTAGGTTCAATCGCAAAATCAAAACCAAAAAACAACCAAAAATCCATTCCAACAAACAAAGAATTCTGGAAAGAGAAAGCCGAAAGGTGTCATGTTTATCCAACTGACACCAAATCGAAAATTGAGTTAGCCAATTTAATTTAAAGGCGCATGAAGCAAGAAGTGTAGGGAGAGAGAGTTACGGAAGCTTATTAGAAAGGTGTTAGTCACAGGTATGTTAGGTTTGGATTGAAGGCGATGAAGAAAAGAAAGAGGAACTGAGTCATTGGGACTTTTGAATAGATAACTGATGATTTTGATAGAGAAGAGGTGTCTAGGAAGAGATGATCAAGCACATAAGATGAGCTCAATTTGGATATGATTGATGATGAAGAGCATAGGCGGTACGCTGAATCAGAACTGTCCTACATCTCAAAAGTGGGCGGAGCTAGAAAAAAGTTGTCAACTGCAAACTTGCTCCAAATTTGATTCTGAAAAAGTTTGTAGTTGACAACTTTTTTCTAGCTCCGCCTACTTTTGAGATATGGGACAGTTTTGGTTAGATACAGTTCAGCGTACTGCCAGAGCATGTTATTCTGTCCTAAAGAAAACAATGACAAAAAAAATCAAAATCTTGTTGATTTTAGGAAAAAGTTCCTGGAACAAAAAATCAAAAAAAGAGGCCCCTGATTTAGATAATTCTGTTTTTTAGTGACTGTGGGAATTCCAATTTTAGTCACATCAAGAAATCAAGAGGAACATTTCCAGGACACAAAATGGAATACTAGTTTTTTATGTGGGAAAATCACAAGCACAGATTCTGATAAAAGGGGAACCATAGTAAGAGAAAAGTGTTCATTCTGATGAGAAATGCCGGTTAGAGTGTTTGCAGACTTGACAACATATTTTACGAGAGGTCAGTTTGTTTTCAACTACCTTAATCCCTGTAATTCAGGCCCCCATGTCTAGAGTACCATATCTCGGTTGTATTGATAGCTATCAAAAAGTGATCAACTAAAGAAATGTTAAGCAAATCATTTTGAGCATTTAACTAGTTAAAAAATTTTCGATAACTCTAAAGACAACTGAGATATGCTGCTCTGAACATGAATTGGGCTTCTCTTTCAGAATTCACGGCAGTTTCAAGGGAGCCGAATGTGAAGGAAAATCAAGAAACCATCAATTCAAAAAAGATCAGAATTTCTAAGAATTCAAAGCCAATCAGGAAAAAAAATCTGCCAGAAAACTCATAAAGTCATTTTTTTTCAGATGAATAGGCACTCAAGAGTGGGGTGTCTAGTCTGAAAATGGACTTGAACAACACGGAAAATGTAAAAAAAAAAAGATCAAACTGATGGAGTACACATGGAGAACACAATCAAGAGTAATGGAAGGAGCGCAAGAACGTTATCATAGTGAGATCAGATTTGATGGAAGAAGAGGTTCTAAAAAAAAAGGAAGATTATCGGAACCAGATGCTCTAAAATAGTAATTTTTTGGCAAATACTCAACTGCTATTGGGGTGATCAACTGCTATGTTGTAACTGCTCTTAACTGCTATATTTGGCTCTTTTGCTATGGATCAACTGCTCTTTTTGCCACTTTTGATGTCTCAACTGCTATGACTACTGTCATCAATTGCTATAGCCTTGAGACCAGAGCCATAGCAAATGAGACAGGAAAAGTGGCGAAAAGAACAGTTGATCCATAGCAGAAGAGCCAAATATAGCAGTTGAGACACTAGCAGTTATAACATAGCAGTTGATCATCCCCATAGCAATTGAGTACTCACCGAATTTTTTCAATACGGTACAAACTACAATTTTCGAAGAAAAAAGTCGTAAGACTTTTTGTCCTCTCGAAATCTGATTCCCTTCATTCACTTTTATTTCTGTGAACATATATTTTAATGTAACAAATAATATGTTAGACACTCTCGGATACCAAAAAGTAATATCAAGAATTATTTTGTTGTCAACAAAATTCATTCTCTGTTTTGATTCCATAAATCAAAAATTGTTCCAAAATCAATAAATCACAAAAAATCCAAATGATATCACATCCAAGATTTTCCCAAATTATTTTTGAGCAACAGAAAGAAAAAAGAAATTCTGGAAGAACAAGATTTTCCCAAATTATTTTTGCAATACTGGAAGTGAAAATTCTAATTCTCTGTGGGAATCTGATCCAAAAAAAAAAGTGGAGTCTTGAAAAAAAGGGAAAAAAGGGGGCGGAAAACTTTAATTTGATATTGCGTCAGTATTACTTATTTATTTTGGGGGTTGACTGCCAGATGAGGAAGTCAAGAGAGAACAAAATGTGTGTTTATAGAGGATTTCCAGATTCCAGCTCAATTCTAAAACCCCCTATTCAACCAAAATGATGTGTCAGAATCCTGACTCTAGAGTGTTTGGCAAGTGCCTCTTATGGGTTCATTTAGGTCAATTCAAGGATGTTCAAGCACTTTTTTTCAAGATTTTTTTACATCTGATGGGAATTGGACTGATCTTAGGAGTCAAAAGAGTTTTGGAACAAAACAAATTATTCCAGCTGATTTTGCGAAAAGATTCTGCAAGAATTGAATAAGAGAAGGAGGAAAAAACAATTGGCATCACTAACTTGATTCTTCTTTGTGGAGTGACTTGGAAGAAGGGTTGTCAAAATGGCGGCCGCGGTATAAAAGCAACTGCTGGCCGAAGATCAGACAACTTGACGGCCCCGATATCTCACCAGGAAAACTACCGTATAAATTTGATTGCTACCGTAGGAAATTTCGAAAATTTCTATTTCTTTATCGATTTTCAAAGGATGTTTTTTTCTGAGGAAGAGCTAGAAATATTGCTGAAAATCTATCAAATTTGATAAACCTTACGGTAGTTATTACGTTTATACGGTAGTTATCGTGGTGAGATATCGGGGCCGTCAAGTTGTCGGATCTTCGGCCAGTCACACTCATTTCTATAAAATTTCAAATTCTAGAAATTTTGAATTACCTCCGAAAATCAGTTTAACTGCAGCAGAGCGCGCTTGCTAGGTCTGCCAAGCTTTGAAAAACTCACACAAGCACATTTCCTGAAAATATTTTTTTTTGAAGAACCATTCCTCAAAACATATGATTAGGCAAAAATATAGACGGCGGAATAACAACGAAGCTTGACTTTTTGCTTTCTAGCTAAGCGTTTTCGACAGGTCTTGGAGAGAAAACAAAAAATTTCAAAACAAAAAAATCTTCATTATCACATATTAACACATATTATCCAATACCGCCTTCTCTTTCTGCCCATATTCGATTCGATTACCAAATTTACGATCCAAAAGACAAGCCACCGGCATGATTATAGATGGACCAGCAAAAATGAGGATCCATATTATTACTCTTGGGCCGACAATCCAGTCCTTATACGGCGAATCGAATTCATTACAATTTTCATCACAATCTTCGTCGTAGTCTTCTTCTTCTTCGTCTTCTTCGCCCTTTGGCTGTGAGGAGGCGTCCGTCTTGGTGTCATCCGAGAGGGAATCGAAGGAAGATCCAGAAGGATCCATTGATTTTGCTGCTTCCTAAAAAATTATATGATTTTTCAAAAATTTCAAATTATTCTTACCTGATCATTCTCCATAATGACTACTTCATCCTCTCCACTCTTTGGAACTTCTCCTTCATTCTTGCGATCCAATTTCTCTTCTGGCTCCACCAACCAGTCATATTTTGAAACGTAAGAATCCGCAGTGTTCATCAGAAGACCAATCAACACGAGGAGCGTCCACTCTTTCACTGAAAAATTGGTATTCTGAGCAAGTCGACAAAAACCAAAACATACCAATCATTTTACGAGCTTTTTTTCTTTTTGAACAAAATGAAGTGAAAGTCAAGCTTTCAAAACTTAATACTGAATTTTCTTTGAAAGAGTTGTTTGGGATATGGAAGGAAAGTTCACGTGGATCCACAGGTTATTGAAACTGGTTCATTTCACGTCTTCAATCAAATCTTTTTATGTAGTTTTGACAACTTTCCAACGAAAAAAATCATAAATCTTCATGAGAGACTTCATCATTAAGTACTCGTATCACAGGAGCCCGACCCAAAAACAATTAATGATCAAATTTAACAGACACTAGTGTATGACCAGTATGTGTTGCCTTCTCATTATGTTACAGGAACATCTCTCAGAACAGTAGTTGCTGAGCGTTTTTTTCCCAATTTTGCGGCTTATGGCTCTAAAAAACTGGATTTTTGTGAACAGGATGTAATTTGACTCCTGCTATAGAGGTACTGTATGTTCAGGGTAGCATATCTCAGTTATCGTTAGAGATATCAAAATATTTTTAACTAGTAAAACGTGTAAAATGTTTTGCTCAACATTTTTTTAGTTGAGCACTTTTTGATCGCATCGAAGAAAATCTAGATACGCACCTCTGAACATACAGTACTAAATCGAACATGCGGACCCAGGTGTTTTTTGTTCAAAGCAGCATATCTCAATTGTCTTTAGAGCTATGAAAAAATATTCAACTAGTAAAATGCTCAAAATGTTTTGCTTAATATTTCTTCAGTCTAACACTTTTTGATAGCATCAAAGGCAACCGAGATATGCTGCTCTAAACCTACAGTACTGGCACAACATGTCTTACTTGGTGTCTTATGTTCGAAACTGCATGTCTCAGTTGTCTTTTTCTTTTTTATTTCAAAATTAGTATGTATCGAATAAATCAGACTTTATTGAAAGCGTTTTATGAGAAGAAAAAGAGATCTCAATTAATGTTCTTCTTTTCTTCTTTCTTTTCATTTTCATCTGTAGTCTTTCCGGTCTCCTTTGATGGTTCTGGAGCATCAGTGGTAGCGAGCAAAGGAGTTGGGAGAGCTGTAGAAGTAGGAGCAGCTGGAGGAAGAGGAGCAGTTGGTGCGGGAGCAACATTTTGATCTAACAAGTCCGATTCAATATGATAGCTTTCATCAAATTCAATTTCATCGATATTTGATCCAATGATCCACTCTTCGTTGTCGTCTGGGACATAAATGATCTTCTCAATCACAATGTGCTCGGGGAGGTCTTCTGTTGGTGGAATCTGAAATAATTGAAGAGTAATTGGAAACTAAGCTATTCAAACTCACCGGTGGCTCCCTCGGAATGAAAATTGGTCCCATTTTCCTAAGCTTTCCCGTTCGAGTGTCAGACTTGTGCTCGGCAGTGTCCTTTTTCTCAAGAGCTCTCAACTTTTCAAACCCCACAACATACATTAATATAAATTCTTTTCTCTTTCTCGCCGATGCCTCATCTAGTGGTGGGAGAGGTTCGTTCAGGTCCTTATCCTTATTTTCACTTGGACCTTTTCCTGCATCCGGTGCATTCGAATCATTAGTTCCCGCTTTTTCTGGTTTCGATGGTGACAGAACTCGGTACCACTTAAAATGAATAATGGCACATAACAAAACACCAGTCAAATTAGAGGCGACATTGAGGAGCAATCTCCGTACGCTCCACCAATCTTGCACTTTTTTCCCTTTTCTTCTTTTTTTTGGAGCAGCTGTGGCGGTGGAAGGCGACGAATCGGAACTTGAACGAATATTGCCTGATGCAAAAGAAGTATCTGGAGCAATGGGGGATGGTTCATCTGGGACCGACGTTTTCCGTGTACCAGGACCAAGTGGTGAAGGTCCTCCTTCTTTCCCAACTTTGAGAGGCATCGGCGGTCTTGTTGTACCCGTTTCGTGGTTGCCGCCTTCAACAAAAGTGGTTAAAAATTTCACAGAATAAAAATTAACAGTTACCTTTTCCACCCGTACTAATTGTGCTCTTCGTTTTATCCACTCCTACTTTTTCTCCACTTTTTGGTGCCCGCGGTTGTCCAAATTGAATCTTGTTTGGTTTTGAAGATTCGATCCTCTTCTCACCAACACTCTTGACTATCGGATTTGGACCAATCGTTGCGTCTTTCGGCGTTTCTAGAAAAAGTAATTCGTATTTCGTACCAGGATCTTTAGGTGAGACGTACCTTCTCCGTCCTTCACGCCAGGCTTCTTCTTCTCATTGACTACTGGTTTTTTATCAATCTTTGAAGCACGTAATCCACCGTATCGAATTTTGTTTGCTTTTGGAGACGTGTTACCCTTCTTTCCATCACTTTCCGGTTTGGGCGCTGGTACGGTATTCTTCGGTTTCGGAGATGCTAAAAAAACTTTTATGGTTTGTTTCTTCACATTTTCCACGTACCAGGATCTGAAGGCGCATCCTTTCTGCCTGGTTTCTTCACATCACTGTCTTCTTTTGGTCCTTCCTTTGGAGCCTGAGTTTCCCCGTGTGCGATCTTCATTGTTTTTGGAGGCTCGTTCTTCTTGTTCCCATCGATTTTTTCCTCCGAAGCTGACACAACCTGAGCTACAGCCTTGAAAACTCCAGACACTAAAAATAAAAATTCCTGGTCTTTTCCAAAAAATTACCACCCACCTCTCCCAAACGGAATTTGGAATACTCTCCCAAATCGATCGTATCTGGTCTCCAATCCCTCCAACTCTTCTTCTTCTTTCACATCGACTTTCTGGGGTTCTTCCAACTCTTGAGACTTCATCGCTTCCAATCTGGAGGCTGATGTGTCCGCGACACAAATGGCGATGAGAAGACAAGTGAACGCTAAAAGCGTCCACCCTTTTACTGAAAATTGTTACTCTGAGCAAGTCTGATGAGTAGAAATCGAAACATACCAATCATTTTGCGAGAGTTACTTTCTCTTGAGAGCGAGTAAATTGAAAGCCAAACTTTCAAAACTTAGTACTGAATTTTTTTGAAAGAGTTTTCGGATTATATAAGAAAATTTCACGTGGAGTTTAATCAAACTGGTTCATCATAGTTCACCTTCAATAACATCTTTTCTGGTAGTTTTGACCAGGGCTGTCAAACGGCCGGCCGCGGCCTTTTGCTATAAGTCGGCCGCGGATAACAAATTCCGGGCCGTCTTTTTACCAAAATGCATAACTTTTAGTGCTCTACAAGGCCGCCTCTTGCATCGAAAAGATCCGACCGCTAGGAAGCGAGATACAAAAACGGCCGCGGCCCGATTTGACAGCTCTGGTTTTGACAACTTTCAAAAGACAAAAAATCATAAATCTTCATTATCGCATACTCGTATCACAAGAACCCGACCCAAAAATAATTAGTGATCAAATTTAACAGAGACTAGTGTGTGACCAGTATGTGTTGCCTTCTCATTATGTCTCCGATGATCGAATACAGAAACAACTCCCAGAGGAACTGTTCCTGAGCATTTTTTTCCAATTTTGTGACGGATGGCTCTGAAAAAAGGTTTTTGTGAACAGCTTCCTGAAATAAAAGTTCATCTAGTACTGTATGTTCATAGCATCATATCTCAGTTATCTTCGAAGATATCAAAATATTTTCAACTAATGGAATATTCAAAATATTTTGCTTAACATTTCGTTAGTCAACTACTTTTCAATAGCATCAAAGGCAATCGAGATATGCTCTTCTGAACATACAGTACTAATACAACGGTCTTTCCTTTCTTTCAAAATAAGTATTTATCGAATGAATAAGACTAGTATTTTTTATTGGAAGCATTTCATGAGAAGAAAATGAGATCTCAATTAGTGTTCTTCTTTTCTTCTTTCTTTTCATTCGCATCTGTAGCCTTTCCTATTCCCTCTGATGGATCCGGAGTACCAGTGGTAGCGAGCGAAGGAGTTGGAAAAGCTGTAGAAGTAGGAGCAGCTGGAGGAAGAGGAGCAGTTGGTGCGGTCGTTTTGTTCCCTTCAGTCTTCTTCTTCTTATTCTTTGAATCATTCTTGCTATTTTTACTCTTCTTACTTCCACCATCATCCTCATCCTCAGTATCTGACAAGTCCGATTCCTCGATAGATGCTTCAATGATCCACTCTTCGTTGTTTTCTAGGTCATAAGTGATCTTCTCAAGCACAATGTTTTCGGGGCGGTCTGCTTCTGGTGGAATCTGGAAAAATTGAATAATGAGCAAGTCCAAAAAACAAATTGTGTGCAGCTTCAACGCAAAAAAAATTTCAAACTCACCGGTGACTCCCTGCGAATGTAAATTGGTCCCAATCTGCTAAACTTTGCCGTTCGATTGCCAGACTTGTGCTCGGCAGTGACCTTTTCATAATGAGCTTTCAATTTCAGGAGCTTCAGACCATACTTTATTATTTTTTCTTTTCTCCTTCTCGCCGATGCTTCATCTAGTGGTGGGACCAGTGCATTCAATTCATTAGTTTCCGCTCTTTCTGGTTCCGCTCGTGGCTGAACTCGGTACCACTTCCAATAAATAATGGCACATAAGCTCCAACCAATCACATGAGTGAGTAGGTCGTAGATCACGTCTTCAACGCTCCACCATTCTTGCACTTTTTTCCCTTTTTTCACTTTTTTTGGAGCAGCTGTGGCGGTGGAAGACGACGGACCGGTGTCACCCGATTTGAAGTTAGCGAAAGAAGTATCTGGAGCAATGGGGGATGGTTCATCTGAGACCGACGTTTTCCGAGTACCAGGACCAAGAGGTGAAGGTCCTTCTTCTTTCCCAACTTTGAGAGGCATCGGCGGAGTTGTTGTAGCCGTTTCGTAGTTGCCGCCTTCAACAAAAGTGGTTCAAACTTTCACGAAACAAAAATTCCTGGTTTTCAAAAAAAAATTATCACCCACCTCTCCCAAACGGAATCTGGAATACGTTCCCAAATCGATCGTATCTGATCTCCAATCCTTCCAATTCCTCTCCTGTTTTCAATTTGGTTACTTTATCAATTTTCTGTAGTTTTTCTGGTTCATTTGACTTCAACCAGTCATATTTTGAGAGGGAAGAAACCGCAGGCAAAGTGCCCATGAGAAGACAGATGAACACGAGGAGCGTCCAACTTTTCTCTGTAAAATTTACACTCTGAGGAAGTCTGATGGGTAAAAACCAAAACATACCAGTCATTATAAGAGCGTTAGCTTCCTTTGGACCAGAAGATGTGAACTTCCAGATTTTTCAGAACTCAGTACTGAATATTTTTGAAAGAGTTTTCGGAATATATAAGAAAAGTTCACGTGAAGGTCATTCAAACTGGTTCATCATAGTTCACCTTCAATTACATCTTTTTCTTGTAGTTTTGCCTCAAGGCTTTCAAAAAAAATCATAAATCTTCATTATTACATACTTGTATCACACCCTAAGACCCGACCCAAAAATAATTAGTGATCAAATTTAACAGAGACTAATGTATGCCCAGTATGTGTCGCCTTCTCATTATGTCTCCGATGATCGAATACAGAAACGGCTCCCAGGGAAGCAGTTCCTGATCGTTTTGTTCCGATTTTGTGACGGGTGGCTCTTAAAAAGTAGCATATCTAAGTAGTCGCTTTCTTTTTTTTCAAAATAATTATTTATCGAATGAATCAGACTTCATTGAAATCATTTTATGAGAAGAAAAAGAGATCTCAATTAGTGTTCTTCTTCTCTTCTTTCTTTTCATTTGCATCTGTAGTCTTTCTGGTTTCCTTTGATGGTTCTGGGGTACCAGTGGTAGCGAGCGAAGGAGTTGGGAGAGCTGAAGAATTTGGAGCAGCTGGAGGAAGAGGAGCAGTTGGGGCGATCGTTTTGTTTCCTTCAGTCTTCTTCTTCTTCTTATCCTTTGAATCATTCTTGCTGTTTTTACTCTTCTTGCTTCCACCATCATCCTTATCCTCAGTATCTGACGAGTCTGATTCCACAACATAGCTTTCATCGAGTTCAATTTCCTCGATAGATGCTCCAATGATCCACTCTTCGTTGTTGTCTAGGTCATAAATGATCTTCTCAAGCACAATGTCTTCGGGGAGGCCTTCTGTTGGTGGAATCTGAAAAAAATTGAAGAATTATTGGAAACTAAGCCGTCAAATGAATAATGGGCAGGTAAATGAAGTATTCAAACTCACCTGTGGCTCTCTGGAAATGTAAATTGGCCCCATTCTGCTAAACTTTGCCGTTGGTTTGTCAGAGTTGTGCTCGGCAGTGACCTTTTTAACATAGGATTTTAACTTCAGAAGCCTCAGATAAACATCTATTATTTTTTCTTTTCTCCTTCTCGCCGATGCAGCATCTAGTGGTGGGACCAGTTCCGCCATTGCCAATCGAATGATGTTCGATGAAGGTGCTGGTACCGATGGTGACGGAATGTGGTACCACTTAAAATAAATAAGGGCACACACGGAGACAGAAAACGAATGAACTAGAAGCCTGATGAGCAATCTCCACATGCTCCAACCTTCTTGCACTTTTTTCCCTTTTCTTCCTTTTCTTGGAACAGCTGTGGCGGTGGAAGGCGATGAATCGGAACTCGAACGAACATTGCCTGATGCGAAAGAAGTATCTGGAGCATTGATGGATGGTTCATCTGGGACCGACGTTTTCCGACTACCAGGACCAAGAGGTGAAGGTCCTCCTTCTTTTCCAACTTTGAGAGGCATCGGTGGTTTTGTTGTAGCCGTTTCGTGGTTGCCGCCTTCAACAAAAGTGGTTCAAACTTTCACGAAACAAAAATTCCTGGTTTTCAAAAAAAAATTGTCACCCACCTCTCCCAAACGGAATTTTGAACACTCTCCCAAATCGATCGTATCTGGTCTCCAAGTTGGACTCTTCTTCTTTTTTCACATCGATTTCCTGTGGTTCTTCCAACTCTTGAGACTTCATCGCTTCCAATCTGGAGGCTGATGTGTCCTCGGGACAAATGGCGATGAGAAGACAAGTGAACGCTAAAAGCGTCCACTCTTTTACTGAAAAATTGGTACTCTGAGCAAGTCTGATGGGTAGAAATCGAAACATACCAATCATTTTGCGAGTAAAGTGAAAGTCAAGCTTTCAAAACTTAGAACTGAATTTTTTTTTGAAAGAGTTTTCGGGATATATAAGAAAATTTCACGTGGAGTTTATGCAAACTGGTTCATCATAGTTCACCTTCAATTACATCTTTTTTGACGTAGTTTTTACAACTTCCAATAGAAGAAAAAAATCATAAACCTTCATTATCACATACTCGTATCCCAAGAACCCGACCCAAAAACAATTAGTGATCAAATTTAACAGACACTAGTGTATGACCGGTATGTGTTGCCTTCTCATTATGTCTCCGATGATCGAATACAGAAACAGCTCCCATTGTAGCAGTACCTGAGCGTTTTGTTCCGATTTTGTGGCGGATGGCTCTGAAAAACTGGTTTTTGTGGACAGGTTCCTAGAATAGCAGAATAGCATGTTCAAAGCAGCATATCTCAGTTGTCTTCAAAGCTATCAAAATATTTTTAACTAGTGAAATGCATAAAATGTTGTGCTCAACATTTCTTTAGTTGACAATTTTTTGATAGCTTCAAAGGCGACCGAGATATGCTGTTCTGAACACACAGTGTGCCTAAATTACAGGACTAACGGTAGCTTGACCTAGAGCAGTCCGTTACTACCCGATTATATATACAATCAAAATCAGCAAAGAAAGCGGGTAAGAATGAGTATAAACATGTCTATATTTGGACTATGATTGAAGTTTGGGTCTCACCACGAAAATACAAAACTACCGTACCTATGTCAGTTTTGGTTCTAGCGCATTGAATACAATAGTGTTAGAATCGGCAAAGCAAGACGGTTCGAATGAGTATAATAATGACTAGGGTAGGAAAAATTTTTCGAAATTCAGTGGGACGTGCTGCGGTTGCGTCGCGGTTTCACTTAGTACGGTATGTTCAAAGCAACATATCTCGGTTGTCTTAAAAGCTATCAAAATATTTTTAACTAGTGAAATGTATAAAATTTTGTGCTTGACATATCTTTAGTTGACAACTTTTTGATAGCGTCAAAGGCAACTGAGATATACTGCTCTAAACGTGAGGTGTCCCTCTATTACAAGATTTTTGGTATAAGAAAGGTGCTAGCTCAAAAAATGCGGGAAATTTTTGTTTGGTGTCTTCAAAACCACCAAATTTTCAAAACTCACTTATTGACAATAAAATAAATGATCGGATGCACTGCACTATTGCATATCCACATGAAGTTGAGTGCTGTGTAGCTCCACAAGTGTTGGGGTAGCATCCACTGAAATTTTTTTTCCCAAAATTTTTTTCTCAAAAAAACCCACCGTATAATTATGCCATAACACATTCAACACAGTACAGTACACCGTGATTACTGTAGCTTGAATCAGTACTTTGATCTCTGCGTTATAACTTTTGGAGATCAAATATTGCTTCTTAGTTTTCAGTAGCTTATTGATTATGAGCAAGTAGAAGAATGCAGAGATAAAAATCCCGCCGATTTCAATACACATTTCAATTTTTTGAACAATATGGGAGTACGGTAGATCTTTGTCGTAATCCCATGAGTACCAGTCAGGGATGTACCGAATAGTGGCCCATGGGGAGGAGAGGGCGGAGACGAAGAGGAGCCAGATGAAGGAGGCTAAGAGGATCCAGATCTGGAATCACGGGTTTTTTTTGTTTTTTTGATTACGGTAGACTAGCATGCTGAAAGTCGCTAATCTACTTCCGTGGCCGAGGATCCGTAGCGGGAAAACCTAGGCCACCAAAGTGGGTCATCTACTTTTGTAGCCTAGGATTCATCTTGAGAGTTTTAGAAATAAAAGAGAGGAAGAGACCCAGACAGCTAGACAGTCTCGTTGTCTGCGTCTCCACTTGTATCAATCATCGGTATATCTCGTTTCAGAGCGATGCTTTCAGAGCGATGATCAAAAGGAATCATTGTAAAAGCAAGTGCTGGCCGAAGATCCGACAATCTGACGGCCCCGATATTTCACCACGAAAACTACCGTAAGATTTATCAAATTTCATAAATTCCTATCGATTTTCTTCGATTTTTCTAGCTCTTCCTCTCCGTTCAAAATCGATGAACAGTGAAGAAACTCAATAAATAAATGCACATTTCCGAAATTTCTTACGGTAGCAAGTGAATTCATACGGTAGTTTTCGTGGTGAGATATCGGGGCCGTGTCGGATCCTCGGCCAGCACTAATAACTCACCATCCACCGTTTCCCACCAAAAAAGAACAATTCAAGAGTGGTCGATGACAATTGAATGAACCTATTGAACGATAAAAATATAGTGAGCAGAGTGAATGTCACATAACTTGGAGTGGCAATTACACCCATTGCCTGTTAAAAAAATCGATTATTTTCTGACTTTTCCGGCTCCGCGACAATTTG
Source organism: Caenorhabditis brenneri (assembly GCA_000143925.2). Taxonomy (NCBI): domain Eukaryota; kingdom Metazoa; phylum Nematoda; class Chromadorea; order Rhabditida; family Rhabditidae; genus Caenorhabditis; species Caenorhabditis brenneri. Next base: position 953,976 of record GL379797.1, on the reverse strand, counting down.
CAACTAGACGTTTCGCAACTTTTTGCGAAACGTCTAGTTACAAAATATCGCGGAGTCATCCTAACCCACCTTGGCAAGTGCCGGATGAAAAACTGTCTGATTTATTGTAAAAATTCCTGTGACAAAGTGCGGGAAACACTGACAAACGTCGAAAACCCCGAGAAAAAACATGAATTTATAGCTAGCCATTCGGAACAGCTCCTTGTCTTTGTAGATGGTCTGAAAGCAAATTTTTTGGATAAAAGAGAGAGAAGAGGAAGCAGACAACCAGACAGTCTAGCTGTCTGCGTCTCTACTTACCGAAAGAATCAAATAATAAGCAATAGCATTTGACGCGGAGACCACCATCATGGCAATCCCAATGATCCAATCCGTCTGGACAGTCCGTCCACTAGTAGATAAGAATTCAGATTCTTCTGGTAGACTCATCATTGTCTCATTCTATCTACCATAACTGGAAAAGACTATCTGAAAAAAAATATCTGAAAATTTTCAAAAAAAAAATTAGGAAAAAAGAATTTTCCAGAAAAGTAGTACTAGACTTGATTAAATTTTGTTCTTGCCTTTGTGTTTTTAATATCTGCTATACAACAAAAACCAGAGAAAGAATGCCTAAAAATAAGTGATACTTTGAGCAGAAGTGGTAATTGAATTTCGTAATGTTGCCCGGATCAATTTTGTTAGGATTTGACTCTTTGGGTGGTCACGTAGACATGGAAAATTGATTCGGGACTCCAAAATTTTTAAGATTTAGTTTGAATTCTGAGTGTGGACCGAGAAAAACCCCTTTTGAAATCTGACTAACACAACACTTCTGTCTGTTTTGATGCTCATCTTCTTTTCAAAAAGCGGGAAGTTGAGTTCCAACTTCCCAAAAATATTTGGGATGAATAGGTGCCTAACGATGTCAGAAATCATCAAAACTGAATGAAAAACATGGGAGGTGGGCCTACCAGATTAATCTGGTTGAACCTGGAATCATAAATCATGGAATGCACATTCAGTGAAAACAAAAAACTGGGACCATTCGGCTGGTACAATCGAAATTTAGGGTTGTGATCGATATTTTTTTTTAGATAAAATGGTTAATAATCTCTCGGAGGTACTAGAGAAATAGTTATGTGTGTCTGTGTATCCAGAAATAACTACTGAATTATTTTTTGAACCCAAAACCATGAGTCACCAATTCTTTTACGTTTTGGGCCTGTATTACTGTAAGATTACGGTGGCTACAGTAATCCGAAAACTCCACGGGCGAGCTTTCTATGAATGATCGTCCAGAACATACGATAGATTTGGTGGGAACTCAAAAATAGGAAAATTTTAGCGGGAGTTCAAAATCACAAAAAATGTAGGGGAAATTCAAAATATAAGCAACTTTGGCCGGTATTCAGAATATGAAAGCTTTGATGGGAATTCGAAATTTCAAAAATTCAGGTGAAATTCGAAATAAGAGAAGTTTCGGTGGGATTTTACATTTTCAGGAAATTGAGCGGGAATTCAAAAATTCAAAAAAAAATTTGGCGGGCGTTTGAAAATACCTGACAAGAACTATATAATTACAGAGTTTGATGAGTTTGAGACAGAGTTTGAAAAACTTTTGGAATTCAAAAATGCGAAAATTGTTGGTGGGGATTCAAAATTTCAGCATTCTGGCCGAAATTCAAATTTCCAAAAAAAAATCTGGCGGGGTTTAGAAAACAAGCGAACTATATAATAACAGAGTTTGATGACCTAAAAACTCAAAACCTAAAAAATTTGGGGTATCCGTTTTTGGGTAGATTTTGAAAAATGATTCTGAAAAACTACTGACAAGTTGAGGTTTTTTGGATACTCTACCTGACGTATACTTGAAAAAAAAAGTATAAATAACAACAAGAACGTGGGAAGAAATGCTATTTCTTGAAATTCACCCAGTTCCGTGTTTTTATCAATAAGACCAAAAATCTCAAAATCCGGTACATCAGAAAAAAAGGACCTTATCAATCTTTACCCTTTCCCTAGTTTTTCTGATCTTATCTTTGTACCTTCCCACCGCCCCAAAAACTTTCCCATCTTGCAAAAATTGGAGTAAAAAGAGCAAAAAAGTGGTGTAGTCGCATGTCATAGAAATATATATTCAGGTTAGACTAGGGGGGGTGGAGGAAGGGGATGTTAATTCAATTTGTCAGGTTTTATTGACAGCTCTTTAGAGTTTTTCCTCGGAATATTAGTCATTGAGTTGAAATTGAAAAATTGGAGAGGAAGTGGACTTGAGATCAAGCACAAATGGACATCTGGACAAAAAGATTTCTGGCATGACAAGAAAAATATTTTTCAAGAATCAAAATTCAGAAAATCAACTTTCCAATTTATTTGCATGCTCGAATAAGTTTAATAAAAAGTCTGAAACTTTTTTCAGAAATTTTGTAGGAGACACGTTCAGAAGCAAAAAAGAAAACCAGAGACTCATGGAATCCCGTGACTATAGTCTGACCTTTGTGTTTTTAATATTCACTATACAACAAAAACCAGAGTAAGAATGCCTAAAAATAAGTGATACTTTGAGCTGAAGTGGTAATTGAATTTCGTAATGTTGCCCCGGATCAATTTTGTTAGGATTCGACTTTTTGGGTGGTTACGTAGACAAGGAAAATTGATCCAGGATGCTAGGAAAAAAAGTGGATGTGGACCCAAAAAACTCCTTTTGAACTCTGACCAACACTTTGATTTCTGACTGTTTTGATGCTCATCTTCTATTCAAAAAGTAAAAAATTGAGTTCCTATTTCTCAAAAATTTGAAATGAATAGGTGTCTAACGATGTCAGAAATCATCAAAACTGAATGAAAGACATGGGAGGTAGGTTGAGCCTGCCAGATTAATCTGGTTGGACCTGGAGCCACAAATCATGAAATGCACATTCAGTGAAAACAGAAAAAAAACTGAGACCAGTCGACTAGTATAGTCAAGAAAAATTGGTGGTAACGTTCCGGGCTTGGATTACGGGTGGATTACGGTAGCTACAGTAAGCCAAGAGCTCCACTGGCGAATGCTCTAGAAGTCAGCTCCAGGAGGAAAAAAAATTTGGAGGAAATTCGAAAGTCCAAAAAATTGGCGGGACTTCAAAATCTCAAAAATTGTAGGGGAAATGCAAAAATCAAAAAATTTGGCGGTCATTCCAAAATTCAAAAAATTGGCGGGAGTTCAAATTTTAAGAAAAATATTACTGAGAATTCAAAATTTCAACATTCTGGCGGGAAATCAAAAATGGCAAAATTTTGGCGATAGTTAAAAATAAGAGCAACTTCAGCTAGCGTTCAAACTTGAAAAATTTTTGGTGGGAATTCGAAATGAAAGCAATTTAAGCTGAAAATCCAATTTCGAAAACTTTTGGCCGGGTCAGATTTAAGTAAAAAACTAGTGAGAATTCAAAATTCCTCCATTCTAGAGGAAATTTAAATTTCCGAAAAAATCTGGCGGGGGTTTGAAAATAAGTAAACTATATAATTACAGAGTTTGATGGCCTAAAAACTCAAAAACAAAAAAAAACTGGGATCTTCATTTTAGGTATTTTTACAAAAATAATCCTAGAAAAAAACTACTGGCAAGTTGAGTTTCTATTTTGGCTACCCAACTTGACATAAACTAGAAAAAAGGAAGGTATAAATAACAACAAGAACGTGGGAAGCAATGCCTTTTCTGGAAATTCACTTTGTTCCAGTTCCGTGTTTTTATTTACAAGACCAAAAACCTCAAAATCCGGTACATCCAGAAAAAAAAACGGCAAGATCAATGGAAGCTAGTCCCCATCAATCTTTACCCTTTCCCTAGTTTTTCTGATCTTATCTTTGTACCTTCCCACCACCCCAAAAACTTTCCCATCTTGCAAAAATTGGAGCAAAAAAAGAGCAAAAAAAGTGGTGTAGTCGCATGTCATATATATATTCAGGTTAGACTAGGGGGGCGGAGGAAGGGGATGTTAATTCAATTTGTCAGGTTTTATTGACAGCTCTTTGGAGTTTTTCCTCGGAATATTAGTCATTGAAATTGAAAAATGAGAGAGGAAGTGGACTTGAGATCAAGCACAAATGGATATCTGGACAAAACGATTTGTGGCATGACAAGACAAATATTTTTCAAAAATCGAAATTCAAAAAAATCAACTTTCCAATTTATTTGCATGCTCGAACGAGTTTAATAAAAAGCCTGAAACTTTTTTCAGAAATTTTATCAGGAGAGGCATTCAGAAGCAAAAAAGAAAACCAGAGACTCATGGCATCCCTTGACTATAGTCTGAAGCCTATAATCTTCCGCTAGCTTTCTCAATATTTCACTTTCAGGTACCTATAATTATTTCCATTTCCGTGTCACTTGATTCCAGGTCAACAACAGGTCACTATAATTAGAATGATGGAAAACAGCTCAAAAAAGTCGAGTATGACAGAACTGAAAAATTGAAATAAGGGAAGGATTACAAAACAGGAAGTTCGAAAAAAAATGCTTCAACTCATTTGGAAATCAGAAATGAGAGATTCAAGTTTTAAAAAAGTGAGTTTCGAAAACAATTCCAATAAAATTGGGATTTTTGTTGACCTGAAAGCGTTGGTTGAAAAGGGGGACTGTTCGTTTTTCAGGAATTGCTTGGATGAAATTTGTGAAAAATTCGCAATGATTTTTTATGGAAAAGATAAACATCTCAGTGATAAAATCAAAATTTTTTTGATGAGATCTTTATCGGAAAGTTATCGATATCGATTGAAATATATCAAAAATTATTACTTTCCAAACTTTTTCACACATCTACCAATCGAATACAACAGAATAAACATGGGATGTTGCTCTTCTAAAAGGTAAGATTGTAGTTTTAGCTGAAAGGCTCATATCAAGAGGATGATGAATATCCTGATCAACTCAATCTTTTTTGAAATTCCGAATTTCGATCTTTCTGAATCCAAAAGTTTCAAAACATATGCTGTTATCTACTGTGGACCATATAATGAGTAATGCAGAGATCAGAATAGAGGAGTATCGAGCGAGAGTGATGAGAAGAAGTCCGATGATCAAGGGAGTCCCCGTGTAGAGAACGACTCTGCTCCGATCGTAACAATGAAATCTGTCGCTCCGTCGTAAGAATTTACAATGTTTTGCAAATGTATATGCAAATACATCTCACTATTTCAGGTCAGTGACTGAAGCAACTGTGGACAACCTGAGTTCGATTGCCGATGTACAACAGGAAGAAGAGACTCGACATCCAGTGTGCTGGTCCCATTTGGCGACTGGATAGTAAGTTTGCATGCGCTGATGAAAAGTTGACACAACATTAAGTAGGCCTAGGCGCTAGAGAATATGATCCACATTTAAACAGAAACAAATGAATATTATGACAATCTGTATGAAAGACAGTTCCGGTTGAGAACCCGTGAACTAGACCACGCGATACCTCACCACGAAAACAGTGCTCAAGAAACAGCTAAAAACGACTGCTACAGTAATAAGTTAAAGTCTACCGTACGTTTTCACTGGAAAAAATTATCAATTTTCATCAATTCCCATCGATTTTCACTGTTTTTTTTTTGAGAAAAGTGAGAAAGTGTTCGTTGGAAACCTATGAAAATTGATGGAAATCAATATTTTTGATAAGGTTTCCTCGTAAAATGTTATGGTAGCGTTTCAATTCATACGGTAGCACTTGTTTTTAGCTATGTCTTAGAAGCCTTCTCTTGATGGGATATTGTGAGCGAAATTCCGGCCACAGCTGTCTTTTAAACAGATGATTACAGTAGCAACCGTTCTGAGTATCCATCGGTTAGCAATCAATCTTCTCAGTGTCGATTGTAATCTTAGTGTTCACGAATATTTCAGTGCCACGCCGGTTATGCTATGGCTTTTCTGACCTTCACCTTTGGAACGCTTCTCACCATCTACATTTGGAAGTATGATAGTATTGAAGAATCCTGGCAAACGTGGTTATCATGGACATTTGGTGTTTCATTTTTCGTTGTTCTGCTTGTCATTTGTATTCCCAATCTCAATGTAAGTAACGGATGTGTCTTAATATTTAGAAAACTTACGGTACTGGTTCAGACTTGTTGTCAACAGCTTTCGGAAGACAGAACTTGTTGTAGCAAGATTGGAACAATAGCACGTTCGTTCGTTTGCTGTCGTAGAAACAAAAAGAACAACAAGAAATCTACTACGACAATTGAATCTGGAATAGGAGAGGAAGAAGCAGAATCTGGAAATAAAGAGACAGAAGCAGGAGCTGAAACTGGAGAGACGGGAGCAGGAGCTGAAACTGGAGAGACTGGAGCAGGGACTGGAACAGACGAAATTCAAGTTTTGGGCACGGAAAGTGAGAATGAGGAATCCGCTTGCTGTTGCTTCGGCAAGAAGTCAAAAATGCAAAAAGTGAAGAACGACAATAATGTGATCTAGAAGCTCCCCTGAATAAAATGTGTTTCGTTCCAATCAGTTTTTCTTCTTTTCTTGATACTCTCAAAGATTGTTTTTGGTTTTGAAGTTCTCCATCACTCATTGCTCCAACAGTTTTATCATGGGTCTTCTTCTAAAGGCATTTTCAAAAAATTTATTTAAGTTTTTGAAATAGGGAAAACTTAATACCTGGAACAGAAAATTCAATAGGCATTTATATGGAGTATGAACATCAAAAAAACAGAAAGACTGGAGCACAGCAGCCAAACTTTTAGACAATTTTTCTCGATAAAACCAGTGATAAATAGGAACAAAAAACGAAAGTGTTTAAAAAACGAGAAATTTTTTTTTGAAAATTATACAATTTTGCCACACCTTGGGTAGTGAAGCAACGTGTAATTCTTCGAAATGTCACGCAAAAACACGTGAGCAGCACTGTTTTACTTCGTTTAGGTTGAACTCATTCAAAAATTCCAACACTAAATGTTTCGCTTTCTTATATATTTTTGTTGATAAAGTTAATAACTTTTGATGAGTACTTTTTCTAAAAAAAGGATTGTTCTTTTTTTCTATTCTATACATTCTCGCTTTGAGCGGTTCGATTTTTTCCAGGAAAATTTTGAGCTCTTCACAGTTGTAAGTTTCCAATTGTGTTTTCACTTGTCGCATTGGAACCCGTTTCATATCGGTTTTAGTGATCAATTCCGGATACTTCCGACATTTATCGTCATAAAGAAAGTAGAGAAGGATGCACTCATCCAGCAGTTTTCGCTGTTTTTTATTCTAAAAATCGAATGTCATTTTCACTATATTTCGAGAAAAAACCTACCATCTTTGTCTGAGTAACAGTGTCAGGATCGTACAAAGTATCTGAAATTTGATTATTTCAAGAATTCGGCGTTCTTTTCGAACTCACTTTCAACTTCTGGATGCATGTATGTTTTGCTCAAAAACGTCTCCTCATAACTGTCCAGTCTATCATTTGTTCTTTCTGTTGTACTGATAAACTCTTCTAATTCTTCCATACTACACGTTTTCAGGTATTGCAGAACATCTTCAAAATTTTGTTGGCCTCTGTAGTTGAGAATTTTATTGTTTTCCAAATTTGAACATCTATAGTGGAACTCCAAATGTGTATGGATGCATTCCTCTATTTTCGCTTCTCTTTCTCTCTAAATTTGTTAGATTTTACTTCAAAATTGAGGAGAAATATTACCTTTTTAATATCTAAAATATGAAATTTATCTTCTTTTTCTATCATTTTGCTAGAGTAATTTGAACAGTTATCAACTTGTAGACCTGAATTTGCTATTCTTATCAAGAAAACAAAATGCAATTGTAAAGCTGATAACAACGAAAAAGTTTTATTAAAAAATCCCTAAAAAAGCATCCAAAAATATCGAAGCAAGCAAAAAAGAGACCGTTTCTGTGAGCATCGATCAATAACACCTTCTGTGAACATAGACGGGAGGAAGGGGTCACCACTACTCAAGATTATTTAGTGACAGATGGTTGGCAATAAGGATTGAACAAGGAGTGGTAAAACGTCAGGTCGCACAGCAGATGCTGATTTTTATTTTTAATTTTACTAGAGAATTCTTTTCTCAAATGTGTTAGGAATTTTCTATAAATTCCTGGTCTGCAAGTAGATGCTTCTTTGAGTGAATTTTAAAGTTTCCAGACCTCACTGAAGCCTGGGAGTCTGGAAATCTTCATCTGAATATCTGGCCACGCCTCCCTTACGTGTCAGTTTCAGATTAAGATTTCCAGACTATCAGGCTCCAGTGAGTGCTGGAAATATCAGAATCCACTCACAGACGCATCTACTTTCAGACCACCAATTTATGAAAAATTCCTAACCCATGAGCCATTATTTATTATTGGAATATTTCAAAATTGTATTTTTCAATGGTTGTACTAAAACTTGAATAGTGGATCTAAGAATATTGAGCAATCGATTCTCGAATTTGACATTTTCTTGCTGGGGATAGTGTATTTTTCTAAGACGACCAACTCTCTGTTCACATGGCACGAGTTCTCTCAGAAACTGTTTAAGTTCATTCGCATCGTACGTCTCCAATTGGCGCTTCATATCGCGCATTGGAGTTCTTCTCAGGTCTCTCGAATCAAGAAAATCCACCAGGTATCTGCACTTATCGTCGTAGCCGAAATAGCGTCGTATGCATTCATCTTTCAGTTTTTGATTAGGTTTATTCTGAAAAATTTTCAGTGAGACTTGACTTTTTAAAATTCAGAAAGAGGATAACTTTGAACTCACTGGCTTATTTTTAGACTCCGCCATCATACAGTTTCTACTGAGCCTGAAAATTATTATTTTACAGTTTTAGACACATTTTTTTTTGACAACTAAAAAAACCCTACCCATATTTTTGCGATATGTGATTAAAAATCATTTCAGCATCCTTTTTGCTACACTCACTGATGATTTTGTCTATTCTATCCATTTTTTCATCGAGATCCATGTTATCAAGTCTTTCTAAAATACTGAAAATAAATAGAAATAATGATTTCGTTGACTCACGATTCGGTTTAATTCCAAAGAATGTCTCCTCGTAATTATCGATTCGGCTATCAGCAATATCCTGTTCTCTCAAAAATTGATTCATGTCTTCCATTGTGCATTTCTCCAGATATTCCTGTACATGCTCCAGTTTAACTATGCGCTTCACACGAAAAACTTTCGTGCTTACGATTTTCAGGCATCTTTCATCAAATGCAATGAATCTTTGAATGCATTCTTTCACTTTTGCCTCTCTTTCTGTTTCTTTCTCCATTCTGAGAATAAAGATTATTTGATATTGTCAAGGAAATGAAATGTATTTATAAAAAGGATAATATCAAAAAAGTTTCATTACAAACTAACAAAAAAGCATCCACAAATATCGAAGCAAGCAAAAAAAGACCTTCTTTGTGAGCATCGATCAATAACACCTTCTGTGGACATAGACGGGAGGAAGGGGTCACCACTACTCAAGATTATTTAGAGACAGATGGCTGGTAATTCGGTGAGAGATAGAAGAAAGAGAAGGTTCCATTGGAGTAGAAAAAATGTCGAAAAAAGTCATTGTTCAGAAGAATTTGTGACTGACCTTATGAAGCTTAAAGGAGGCGTGCCACTATAAAAATCGCCTATAAGATATTTATACCGTCGGATAGAGCTCGGCGAGTTACATCGAAAATCCTCTTGGAGGTATGGTCGAAAATTAGAATTAGGTCACGTAAACAGCGCTCAAAGTCGTCGCTTCGCCCTCGCCCTCAGTGTTAATTTTCACGTTGTCAAATTTCTTCGCCCTCTCATTTTTTATCTCGCCCTCAGGAGGAGGTGTTAGAAAGTTGCTCCTATCTTTGAAATGAGCAATTTTTCATGAAAAACGATCAACTACATAGTTCGTTCACCATGGAATTTCACACAACTTTTCCAGTTGACCGTTTTACAAAT
>GL379797.1:912473-942485 GCA_000143925.2 Caenorhabditis brenneri | reverse complement strand
AATTTAGGTCAATTGACTCGAAAAACAATTGGAACTCTTTTCATCATGATAATGGACCCGGTTTCGAAATTGTATTTCATTTTTAAAATCGGTTCACCTAAATTTCCTAATTCTCTTTTACCTCTAATTCAGCCACTCATAACTTGATCCACATATTATATTTTGAAAAACGGTCAACTGAAAAGTTGTCTGAAATTCCATGTTGAACAACTTTGTAGTTGATCATTTTTCATGAAAAATGCTCATTTCAAGGATAGGAGCTACTTTCTAACACCTCCTCCTGAGGGCGAGATAAAAAATGAGAGGGCGAAGAAATTTGACAACGTGAAAATTAACACTGAGGGTGAGGGCGACGCGACGACTTTGAACGCTATTTACGTGACCTAAATCTAATTTTCGACCATACCTCCAAGAGGATTTTCGATGTAACTCGCCGAGCTCTATCCGATGGTATAAATATCTTATAGGCGATTTTTATAGTGGCACGCCTCCTTTAACCACCGTAAATCCTATAAATCCTAGTACTGTATGTTTAGAGCAGTATATCTCAGTTGTCTTCGAAGTTATCAAAAAATGCTCAACTAGTGAAATGTTTAAAATGTTTTGCTGAACATTTTTTTAGTTGACGACTTTTTGTTAGCTTTGAAGGCAACCGAAACAAACTGCTTTGAAAATACTGTACTGGATGGATTTTTTCAGTTTTTTTCCATAATTTTTTTTTCAAGGAAACTTTGGCAAGCGGACGGCAAGATTGACGAGTGGCAAGCTGGTAGAACTGCACGGCAACTTGCCCGACTTATAGAATAGCAAATTGCCTTTTGCTTGCCAGCAACCGGCGGTAAGTATGAAACCCCCCCCCCCCCCAAGTACTGTATATTCGGAGCATCATATCTCAGTTGTCTTTAGAGCTATCAAAAAATGATCAACTAGTAAAATATTTGTGATGTTTTGCTTAACATTTTTTTAGTTAAACCTTTTTGATAGCTCTAATGGCAACCGAGATATACTGAACTCATGGTCCTGTAGCACCGTAATGCCCGTAATAGAGACCCACGCAGTACTGTATGTTCTCCGAGCAGCATATCTCAGTTGTCTTTGAACCTATCAAAAAATTCTCAACTAGTAAAATGTTCGAAAAAATTTGCTTAATATTTCTTTAGTTGACAACTTTTTGATAGCTCTAAAGGGAAACGAGATATACTGCTCTAAACATATAGTACTTTGGGTGCTCAATCTACAGGATTTACGATCTCTGTTCCGCTTAAAACAACTCAGGCTATACCTACCTACGAGTTGCTTGTTTTTTTTTTCTTTTTTTCCCTTTTTCTAGTTTTCTCAACTCCCAAGACACCCCCTAGATTCTTGGAAACCTGCCATTGTTTTTCGAGTTCTCCCATAAATTCCTAATGAGCTCTGTTCCTTTTTTTTGCACTTTTTCCCTTATTTCCTTCTATATTTTTCTTTCCAAGTTCCCAGCAATAAAAACGATGTTTTTCCGTATCGAAATGCGTGTGAAATTCAATATGATGATGCAAGGCCATATGTCAAATAATGCTGACTAAACAACTAAATACACGAGAAAAGGTGGAGGTGAATGAATGAAATGGATGATGATGCACTTCACAATGGAGAGTTTGGTTGGATTTGGAGGAGAAAGTTTTGCTAGTTTTTTTTGCCTCATTTTTTGGATTATGTACTTTCGCGCCCTAACAAGGTTTTCCTAATTTTCCGTCTCTCAAGCTTTTAGACTCTGTATGCTCAGAGGAGTATATCTCGGTTGTCTTCAAAGCTATTAAAAAGTGGTCAACTAGTAAAATGTTTAAAATATTTTGCTCAGCACTTCTTTAGTTGACAACTTTTTGATAGCGTCAAAGGCAACCGAGATATCCTGCTTTGAACATGGAGTACTCTATGGACCATGCAGTATATGGAGTGCCATGTTCAAAGCAACATATCTCGGTTGTCTTGAAAGCTATTAAAAATTTTTCAACTAGTAAAATGTGTAAAATGTTTTGGTCAAAATGGTTTTAGTTAACCACTTTTTGATAGCTATAAAGACAATCTAGATATACTGTTCTCAACATGATGTACCGTACTGCGTTTTGAAAATTTTGAAAATGTTTTTTTTTCTCCTCATAACTCATTATCTCAAAGTCCGTGTTCAAACTAACTATCAAAACTTTTTGAGAACGTTTGAAGTACCAATATTTCGGCAAAAAATACAAAACCGAAGTCTAAACAGCCGACCATTTTTCGGTACCAAACACCTTTTTCATTTGGTTCCAGTCGATGTTGCCGACTTTGATCATCTGCCAGACAGCTGAAACTTTTCCTACGGCTCCAAAAAATTTTGTCAGTATTACCCATAGCTTGAACTCTATTTTTGTAGTTCACAACTTTTTTGTGTAACCACTTTCCTGGCAGATAAGGGTCTCTAACCTTTGAAATCGTTGAAAATTCTATAGAAGCGGAATCTGAGGTAGCTGTTTTGGACGAGTTGTATCTACCGGGAAAGTGGTTGCACAAAAAAGTTGTCAACTACAAAAATAAAGTTCAAGTTATGCTTGATACGCTCGAAAATTTTTTGAGCCCTAGAAAAATTTTTGACAGTGTGGCGCGGGCTCAAAGTTAGCTGAAATCAACTGAAAATGACTGAAGTGAACAGAACATAAATTTTTGTATACTTTCGAATGGTACGGAACCCACTTTTAGCCACTCTTAGGACGTCAATCTTCCGTTTTTTAATTTTTTTTTCCAATTTCAAACACCCTAGACTCTAAGCTCCCTCCCTTCAATTCCCTTGAAAACCGTCTGTTGCCGTTTAGGTCATTCCGGATGTCCACGATCCTATCAACCCTAGTCCAATTTCCTGAATTCGTTCTAATTTCCTCTATTCTCGCAGTCCATTTTCAACGAACCCTATTGTCTCATCTCAATTACTCTCTCCCCCCAAAAAAGATAGGTCACCCTCTCCTCTTCTCCTTTTGGACGGACTATTACTAATTCCTCCCTCCCTCCCTAACATGAACCTCTCCGGGGCAACATCATCTGCCATTGTGTCCTCCTTCTTCTTCTGATGATGAGAAAATGTTCCCAGAAGAGAGATTCAGAGAAAAGCGGAATGTCTAGCAGGGCGCACTTTCCCCCCTCCTTGTTTGCCTTTTCTCTCTATTTCCACCCCTCCTGTCAACATCGATTATGTTAGTTTTTTTGTTGCCGAAAGACATGAAACGGATATCGGAGGTGGTCACTGATATTAATTGGTTTTTAATTGGTTTTTAGTTTTTTTTTCTCTGGAATATGAAACTAGTTTTAGTTGGTTAGCTTATGTGTTAATAAGTGCGTGTTATCAAATATTTACTTATTGTCCTGCTCACTTGAGATGGAGGAGGAAGAACAAAAGAGTTCTCTTTCCTCTTTGTTTGGTTTTTTTTGATAAGGAATAATTGATAGTTTTTAGTTAGGAAATTTTTAAGTTTTGAAGTCAATATTTATGATTATTATGTTATTTTCTGAAAAAAAATTCCAATTTTGAAAAGAAAAACTGATTTTGTTAGAAAAAATTCTTTGGTCTCAATTAGTACTAGCAGATTTGAAGTTGTCAAAATTTTCAGAAAATTTTCAACCAAAATCAAAAAATTAGAATCTTAGCGTCTTACTTTTTCTAGTATTTGTTTAGTTCTCAAAGTATATTTCGATTTTCCTAATTTTCAATTTGAATGTCGCTGCTCCTTATTCAAAATTTCTCGGGTTTACTTCTAATCTAACGGCACCAAATGTTTTTTTTTCAAATTTAATTTTTGTAATATTGCTCAGAATTTAAAATCTAGTTTTTTTCTAGCTTCGAATAACGAGAATAATGATTTATTACGATTCAAAAACCTCTATTTCTCTATGAATTCCAAAAAAAACTTCAAAAATAGAGGAAACCCTTTTTCGATTAGCAAGTTTAATTAGAATTAATGGTTAAAGTCGAACTAGAACCAGCAGAATTTAGGCTCCCAGAGTTTCAAAAAAAAACATAAGAAAAAACTTTTTTTTGTAAAATGTTTGATTCTTTTCAAAACTAGGCAAAACCAAATATACTGTAAATCCTGCAATTTAGGCACACCCAGTACTGTATGTTCAGAGTAGCATATATCGGTTGTCTTCAAAGCTATCAAAAAGTGGTCAACTAGTGAAATGTTAAGCAATGCATTTAAAACATTTTACTGATTGAAAATTTTTTGATAGCTTCAAAGATAATCGAGATATGATTTTCTGAGTATACAGTACTGGGTGAGCCAAAATCACATGGTTTACTTTTCTTTTCATTTTCTTTTCATTTTTCAATCCCGTTTCGTCTTGAACACTTCATTTTGCGTTGACTTCTAATACATGAGCATCACTTATTTTTTGAAATTAACTTATTGCTTAAACTTTGAAATCTAACATTTGATACCCCAGTTCCCGGCCTGTCAGACCAAAATCCACCATTGAGAATGTACCGTATCGCTCCTCCACAAACTATGTTACCGAATAAATCTCCCACTTTTTTTTATTCATCATCATCACTTTTTTTCCAAGAATTTCAATTCAAAAAGTTCAATTTCAGGCCCATCCCCCATCCTCCAGAAATGGACCTCTCAAGTGGAGGAGGAGGAGGTCCATCCACATCGTTCGATGAGGTGGCATCAGAATTGGATAATTCCGATGCCATGCAATTGGTTCGGCAGGTAATTTTTCAAAATGAAACCGATCTAAAAAAGTCTGAACCCAATAAAAAATGAAAGAAAAATTCTGAAGTTTCATCCACAAAAAAAGAAGAAAAAAGAAGAAAAATTTCCACCAACCAAATAAAAAAAGGGTAAAAAATCAAATTTTCTAGGCGGTTCTATTCGAGAATGTGGAACTACTTGCGGACCTATTCAAAGTGAATCCTTGGGTATGGAATCGGGTGGATCGGCATGGAAGGACACCTCTAATGTTGGCAGCACATAATGGGAAAATGAATAGTTTGAGGACGATTTTGATGTTGAGTCCTAGTGAGTTTTTATTTTTGAACACTGAAAAACCAAAATTCTCGGAAATTGAATTTAATCAAACAAATGAATTCAATCCAATTTAACTCTGTGAAAAAGAAACAAAAAGCGGAAATACCAAAGCAGAAAATGAGATTCCTTGAATTTCAAAAATGGTAAAATGAAATCAATACCACCAAAAAAAGTTCCTGATCTCACTCAGCTAATCTTAGAAGATCATCTACAGAGCTTAGAACATTTTCGTGAGAATTATTTACTGTTCCATCAATAACAACAAAAATTCAAAACAACTGATATCATTATTACGTTTGTTTTCCGAAAATATATTGGCTAAAAACTCATCAAGAGCTCCCAAAATGTTTATAAAAAAATATTTTTTTGCAATAAAATTCCTTCAAACTTATTGAAAAAAATCAGATTCTCTACACCTAACCAACCACCGTGGCAAAACTGCACTTCATATGGCAGCGGAGTCAGGAGAAACTGCACCTGTATTGGAGTTGGTGGAGCTGGGTGAGTTTTTGAAATTAAAAAAAATTCAAAAAAAGAAAGAAAATTGAAAAATCTGCATGTCGTGAATTCTGTAATAAATAATCAGTATGACATACTAGGAAAATTTCAGCCCGGGTCGGTCGGACGATGGCCGGTGGACCGGCCTGGGGTTGGCCCGTTCTAAGTATGCAGTACTGTATCTTTAAAGCAGCATATCTCGGTTGTCTTCAAAGCTATCAAAAAGTGGTCTACTAATGAAATGTAAAGCAAAACATTTTAAGCATTTTACTAGTTGAAATTTTTTTGATAGCTTCAAAGACAACCGAAGTATAATGTCCTGAACTTATAGTGCTCTGAACAACATGTTGCATCTAGTACTGTATGTTTAGAGCAGTATATCTCGGTTTTCTTCAAAGTTATCAAAAAGTTGTAAACTAGAGAAATATTTAACAAAGCGTTTTACACATTTCACTAACTCAAAACTTTTTTATAGCTTCAACCACAACCGAGATATACTGCTCTGAACCTACAGTACTCGTTGTGCCTGAACTACAGGCCTTATGGTGGAAATGTGGTTATGTTCTATGAGCTCAGCCGCAAATTCTCCTAAACTGTGATGAACTTCAACTAGTATTTTTCATAAAACCTTACAAAGACATCCGGAATGACGGATAAACATACAGAAAATTTTATAAGAAAAAGACAAGAATGATAGGATTTTTTTCCCATATTTTTGAGCCTGAAAATCGATTTTTCTATTTTTTTGTATAAGATAACTAAGCCCCAAACTTCCACAACTTCAAAATATAATTCAGGCTCCGACCCAATGAAATCCGACAACGAGGGTCATTGTGCACTGGAGTTGGCTCAAATGGCAGGACATAATGAGGTGGCGGCGAAGCTTATCGATGCAATACGTAAGAATTTCAGCTTTTCGGGGGAAATTTCTAGAATTTTCAATTTGCAGAAAAAGAAAGTGAAGACCTCAACGAGGCTCACATAATGCTCGTCAGTGCGTGCATATCAGGAAGCGCCGATGTGGTTAACGAGATTTTGAGGAAGAATATGGATAAGTGAGTTTTTTATGAAGTACCTCAGCGGCAACTTGCCGGGCAAAACGGAGAGCTGCCAACTAAAATGACAAGCTGCCTACTAGAAGGGCGAGCTGTCTGCAAGAAGAGCATGCTGCCTACTATAAAAGGGCAAGCTACCTACTAAAGAGCCAAGCTGCAAGCAGAAACGGCAAGCTGCCGACAAAAATGGCAACTTGCCGCTGAGCAACTTGGCGTTCGCCTGCCCCAAGCAATCGGCAAGTTGTCCTGCAGAGCGGCAATTGTACGGCAACTTGCCCAAGGCATACTGTACCAACTTCTATGAACTTTTAGGATTACTGTATTTCTCTGAAATTCAAACTTCCAGAAAACAAAACCGCGAAGTAATATTCAATGGTCGGAATGAGGAAGACGAGACTGCTCTTCTAATGTAGGTTTTCTCGAAATTTTTTTCAGAATTCTCATCTCCAAAAAATTCCAGTGCCTGCACCAATGGTCACATCGAAATCGTCCGCCATCTCCTTCAATTCGAGGAGCACCTTCTCCAAAACCACGTCACAAAAGATACAGTAATCCACGCAGCGGTCTCATCTCAAAACGTGGAAGTACTACAGTTGTGTTTAGAGGTAAGATTTATTTACACAGTATGTTGCTAGTCGGACAAAATATGAAAGATAAAATTAGAGTTAGAAATTCATTCTCGTTTGGGAGCTCTTCCAAATCTCAGCGGACTTCGGAGGAGTTTCTGCTCGGCGGGCGGCTCACGGGGCTCCTTACAGTTGTCCTCAGTGAGCTTCATCGTTCTGCTCAAAGTCTGTCGGAATGTCGGAATATTCGACGGGTTCTGCAGCGTTGCACTCTTGTCGCGATCGGGGCGAACTGGAAAAACAAATTCTACTACTATTTTCTCAATTGCTACATCGGGATCAAGTGCAATTGTCTCAATAGCAACTGATCTATAGCACATGATCCCGTAGCACTCTGAAAAACTAACGAATGATTTGTTCATCATAATGCAGACAGAATGAATTGTAGAAAAGTGATTTTTTGCCCGGAATCGGAGAGATTCGACCGAAGTCACACTTGATGAGGTTGTAGGCGGGATCGGCGAACACCAGCTCAGGATCTTCGATGGGATAAAGCGAGAATGGCACTCTGGAGAGGCAGTAGTCGATCTGGAAGGAAAGATTTGGGAGTTTTTGACAGTGTTAATGCGGTTAATCACGAATAAAAAAAAGATCCGTGACGTTTCAAAACCAGACATTTCGAAACTGCGACGTTTCGGTACCGAAAAATTTTGGAACCGTTGGAAATTAGGCTTGAAATTCCCTGGAAAATTAGAACAAAATGAAGTTTTTTTCCAAAAAAGTTCTACATTTTATTTTGTCGAAATGTTGCGGTTTTGAAATGTCGCGGAGCCGAATATAAGAATTTTTCTCACCAAAAGATTGCGATTCCTTCCCAGAAACCTGTGAATTTCCGGAGTGTTATTCGGATTCGTCACAAACAAATTCAAAAGAATCGCCGCCTGTTTTCGCACCGGCTTCGATCCACTCTGAATAGCCAGACAGATCGCTTTGATGAGATTTGGATCCTTCATCCATTGTACACGTAGATCGACGAATTCTCGATTGAACAGAGTCTCGTAGACGAATTTCAGTGATTTGGCTTGAATGTAAAAGTTGTTAGCGGAGATTAATTTGTGAAATGTTGAGGTGAATTTTTCGAAATTCTTTGTGATGAACTCCTTGACAGCCGCGTGATCCGAGAGGAACAGGATCTGAAAGAGATTTTTTATTCATCGCTGAGCAAAGAAAGTGCGCTCTGATGCGAATATCAAAATGGAGGAAATTCAAATTTACTACAATTTTGAATCCGCTTTTTGATGAAGCGCCGGATTGTTTTTGACGCAAAACAGATTATAGAAAACATAAAATTGAATCGCAGCGCAATCTGATTGAAGCGCACTTGTGATGACTAACTACCTCAACAGTCTCGAACAACTCCACAGCAACATGAAACGCCGAATTCGTCGGAATCGCCAGTAGACGTTCGAACAACGCCCAAACACATCCCTGCGTGCGGGTCTGTTCTCCCTTCGAATTCTTCCCGTCATCATTCAGAATCGCCATCAAACAATCGTGATCTTTCGCGAAAATTCGAATAATATCAATGAAAATCGACGCGCTGCTCCATCGATCCGTTCCCTCTTGGATAATGAAATAGCTTTCGAAGCGAGCTCTGTAGAGAAGCGCATTGAATTTGGCGGTGGTTCGTGAACAGTGTTTTCGGGGGACACTGGAATTGTGGTTGTCGTTTGAGGCCCACGTCTCAAGGAAGCGGAGCAGATCGCGGATTTTCTGGAATAGTGGATTTTAGAGAGTCAGGGGACCTTATTTGTAAATGCTCAACTGCTATGGGGCTGATCAACTGCTATATTTGGCTTTTCTGCTATGGATCAACTGCTATTTTCGCCACTTTCGATGTCTCAACTGCTTTGGCTATAGCAGTTTTCGCACAACCCTGATCAAAAGTGACGAAAATAGCAGTTGATCCATAGCAGAAGAGCAAAATATAGCGGTTGAGACAATAGCAGTAACAACATAGCAGTTGATCAGCCCGATAGCAGTTGAGAAATAGTAGTAAAGATGCATAGCAGTTGAGTACGGCTACTTACCCGTTTCATATCATCATCACAATAGCAAATCACGTAGAGTAGCCTCTTCATCACATCGGAACCGCCCGTCACCAACTGCTCCGACAGCATAAACTTCCTCTGCGGTGCCACCTGATTCGAGTTGTCAAGCACGACGAACCACAGCGAATCGACGCGTTTACCGATATCTTTGAGTGTATTGTCATCCGCGACGGCCATCCATTGGTCGAGTGATCGGTTGAGTAGTTCGATGCACTGTGCGGTCGTCTCTCCCATATCGGTGCTCATTTCCGGCGGTCCTTCCGTCGTTCGACGACTCGTCAGGCGGCGTAGGATTTTCGCCATTTTTCAGTGGTGTCTGGAATAAAAAATAATGTTTTTCAGGAAGAAAAATCGATAGTTCTAAAAATATCTCAATTCTTTTCAGAAGTTTCCCCATCTAGTCAAGTCCACCAACAACGAAGGATCCACGTGTCTACACTGGGCAGCTCGTTGTGGCTCTTCTAAATGTGTCTCCACGTAAGACCTTTTTCCCCTTAATTCAAGTCATTTTCCCCCTGAGTTCAATTACTTCAGAATTTTAAACTTCCCGTTTCCATCTGAATTTCTTCTGGAAATCGACACAGTCGGTGCTCCAGCCTATCAACTCGCTCTAGATGTGAACGAAGTTGATGGGGAATGTCGGACAGCAATGTATTTGGCGGTGGCCGAAGGGCACATAGGAGTCGTTCAGGTTATGACAGAGGTAACCATGCTCCGCCCAGAAATCAATCGATAATCGGAACATTTTCAGTTCAAATGCACATCAATCGACGGAAAACAGCGTTGCCCCTTTCAACTGGACGTCTATTGCACACGAGGAAGAACCCCTTTTATGCTAGCCGCCTTCAATCAAAACCTTCCACTAATGAACCTTCTTCTAGACGCCGGAGCTGACATCAATCTTCCTCTTGCCGTATTAGACACGGAGTATAGTGTAGAAGAGGGAAGATGTATCGGTTCTGGAGCTCTAGTTGAAGCCGTTCGATCTGATGGTTTACACATAGTGCATTTCCTTCTAGACCGTGGCGCACTGGACACTGATAACAAGGCGTTGAGACTGGCTGCTCAGGGAAAGAACGAAAAACTCATTCGAGTATTTCTAGTTCGTCTTGTGTTCGCTGATCCAGAGTATAAGATCAACAAGAAGAACATTGATGTTGGACAGATTCAAGTCGGGCAGAGTCTTCTACCAAGCTCATTGTGCCCTTCGAAAGCCGCCCAGCTAAACTGGAATTCCGCGAATCTTGAGCAACTCCAATCAGATTGGTTTGTTGCAGCGGCTCTTCATGTGAATCCGCGGCTCAGAACAACAAGATTGTCACTTGCAGCTATCACCCGAGTCGACTTATCCGACAATCGGTTATCCCTATTTCCAAGTATTCTCTTCCAAATGCCATCTCTTCGATCTCTAAATTTAGCTGACAATAGTATCAGAACTATCGAGATTCCAACGTATTATATCAGTTCAACATCGCTAGAAATCCTTAACTTGCGGAATAATCAATTGGAATGTTTGACGATTCAATTTCTATCCTCTCTTCCACAACTACAACAATTAGACGTGTCAAAGAATGAGTTAAGTCAACTGCCAGAGTATATTTGGTTATGTCCAGCATTGAAAGAGTTGAATGCTTCACACAATCGATTGAGCACACTTCCAATGGTGGCAAGAGCATCAAGGGGAGAAAGACCGAGGCTTCAAAATTCGAATAACAGTGAGTTTCCTTGGAGCCTTTGAATTGAAAAAAAAGTTTTCAGATTCCAACAATCAATCTCCTGCTCATGAGACCAACTCAATCGTTGTGGATGATCCACCGAATGTCACTACGAACCCACTTCGCCGTCAGAACGTGTGGCAGGCCAGCATCAATTTGTCGAAAGTCGATGACGACTCCTTGTTCCCTGACTTCCCGGTGACTTCCAGCAACACTTTGACAACAATCAACTTATCATTCAACAAGTTCCACACATTCCCATTCTGTTTGGCCTGTACTTGCCCACGTCTTCTGATCCTCAACATGTCCAACAACTCAATGACGTCACTACCTCCAATGGCTTGTGTTCCTGCTCATTTGAGGACGCTGGATCTTTCTTACAACAAAATTCAGGAGAGTTTCATCGAAGCCACACCTCTCCACGTGGTCTGTCACGCTGTTCCACCCACAACTGCCAACGGATCAATGCTACCGAAGAGGAGAAATTCTCCAGCCAGGCAGCACAGAAGTCGTTCAAAATCCGCAGTTAGATCCCAGAGGAGTCTAAGTGTCTCACGACATCAAGCACTAATAGATCCACAAAAAGAGGAAGAGTGTGTGCATAAACGACACGATTCACTGGAATGGTTGAAAACTCTACAATTGGCTGGAAATCGTCTCCGAACAATTTCAGTCTCTTCAGCTGCCAAAGTGTTACTTCCAGCTCTAAATGTACTGGATTTGAGTGACAATAAACTGCTGCAAGCGTCTCCAGACATTGCAAAGCTATCACTACTCTCCATGCTGAATCTCTCTGGGAACACTGCAATAAAAGAGCTCCCTCCAGATTACGGAATGCTATCAAGACTATGGAGTTTATCACTGAAAGGTTGCTCGTTGAAAGAGCCACTAGAGTCAATGGTAAATGTTGAGAACTGCAAAACCGTGGAGATCGTAGCATACTTGAAGACAATTCTAGAAGAATCCAAAACTTATCATCACTTGAGGATAATGATTTTGGGCAGTGACGGCGTTGGAAAATCAACGATTTGGGAAGGATTGAGTAAAGAAGCTGTGCAGAAAAGACAACCAATTCAATCGGAAACCGGAGTGATTCGACAAGCGGAATGGAAGTATGAAGCGAAACGATCAAAAGGCGACAAGAATCTTGGACCCGTCGGATTTTCAGTTATCGATTTTGGTGGCCAACGGGAGTATCATTCCACTCATCAATACTTCCTCAGTAAACGATCTCTGAATTTAGTTCTCTGGAAGATCACAGATGGAGATGAGGCGCTTGCTCAATTGGACAATTGGCTCATCAATATTCATGCAAGAGCACCCAATTCTACAGTAATTCTAGTAGGAACAAATTTGGATCAAGTAGTATCGAATAGCTCAAAATACGGTCCTGGATATGTAGACATTATGGAGCAAAAAGTGCGGAGTCGGTATATGGTAGCAGACGCAGACAAGTCCGGATTGCCACGTGTTGTGGATGTGATTCTGATAACATCGACAACAAGGAATGATATTAAAGCATTGCTCAACACAATTTATCGAACTGCATGGGAAGTTCGAATAGGGAAGGAAAGAGCAATGGAGCAACAGATACCATCTTCATATGTCGCATTGATGAAAGTGACAAAAGAACTGGCAGTCGAGTTTCGGAAGGATGCACAACCAGCAGTGATGACAGTTGATGCTTATAAGGAGAGAGTAAGGAAACGGATGATGAGCAAATATGGAAGACCATTCAGAGATGACATTGAGTTCTATGGAGCATGCACTTTTCTTCACGACTGTGGAGAACTAGTTCGATTCGAGGATGCCACACTTCGAGATTTGATCTTTGTGGATCCTCTCTGGCTAGCAGAGTTTCTCACGTCTATTGTAATTCTCCGAAGTCCTAACCTCCCAGCTGGTCTTCTCTCAACAGATGCCATCAATCCGCTGACAAGAACTTTCAAATCTGGCGCAGTGGCGATGTTGAAGACTCAACTTCTGGATCTCCTTCACAAATTCGAATTGGCTCTTGCAACTCAACCCAGACAGCTTCTGATACCAAGTCTTCTACCAGACGAGTACCGATTAAGATCTGACTTCTTAGCATCCGCGGTCAAGATTCGAATGAAAATGGCACAATGGAATGTAAGATGTCCGAGCCCTGCAGGATCACCGACAAAGTCTCCGCTTCGTCGTGCTTCTCCAACTGAAGCATCCCTCGGTGAATCAGAAGATGTTATGCTTCAATTCACTTATGACGATGATCAATTGCTGAGGAGGATATATGCGTTGGCGTATGTCCCATCAGGATTCTGGAGTCGTCTGGTAACAAGGATAATGGGCGATAAGAATGTGTGTGGTGCGATAGAAGGAATTTTCATGACAACAAGTGCAGATAGAGCAAGAATAGCAGAGATAGCAACAAAGCACGCCAAAGCTGAATGGGTTGTCTGGCAAACTGGGATAGAGCTGCATGTCAAAGGGCATTCATTGTTCACTTTGAAACAGTTCTTGCCATTGGCAGAGGTATCAAAATCAATTTCTAGTAGCGTTCTATACCTTAATTCGTTTCAGATTCGTGACATCGACTACAGCAGTCTAGATATGCGGGCTAAAGACGAACAGAAGAGGTGGCGGACGTGGAATCAGCCGGCACACCGGCCTATTGTTGAAATGGTAGTGAACTCTCTAAGCATTTCAACTGCATCTCAACACGGTCGGAAACTATCAATGAAAACAGATGTAGAGGGAAGAAGCCGTTTATTAGCGTTGATATCAGATTTATTGGACACGCTTCTCGAGGACTGGTAAGTTTCTTTTTCGGCTCTTTTAATAAATGCTGCTGGTGGTTCTCCTTTTTTCGTTTCTCTTTTTTTATTGATTGCTTTTCGATGCTAGATGACTTTCAGCCATATTGAAGGCGTGGACTATTGGCACATTTGTCTGAAAATTTCGGAAATTTTCCTTGTTTTCTCAACAAAACTAACCAATGTCTTAATAGAACGCTCTCCAATAGAGGCATGAACCTCGATGGGTTCATCGTCATCACTATCACTGTCTTCTTTCGAATCGCCTTGTTCGATTTGAGTCAACAGCTCGTCGAACGTTTTCTTTTGCAGCTGAATCGCTGGCTGACGACCGTACGCTTTTTTGTAGTCGAACGGTTTGTTCAATCTTTCGGCAACAATACTCGCGTAGTCGAACACTTTCGGCGCTTCTGGCTCATTATCTTCCTGGAGTTAATCAATAGGGAAAATCTTACTGAGAAAACCAAACTCACAGTTGTCTGTTGCACCGGTTCCTCCATCGTGATGGAAGAGAAATAAATTGAAATTTGCGAAAAGAAACGTGGAGAAAAAGAGAACCAGACAAAAGTTCACGTGGAAAATTACAAAAAACATTTCCAGGTACCCCGCTTTGGGAACTCGATTCGTGCACAGTTCGGAAGGAGATTTACTGGTTTCTCGATACGTTTTGTGCCCACAATGCGTTCGGGATGCAGAGAGAAGTGCTTCGAGAAGCCACGTTTCGTCTTCTGCATCACATCGGAGGTCACAGGATGATGCGGAGATTCCAGTGAACAGCAATTCCCAAATGAAAGGCTCTCGAACAACGGGAGACATTTCAAAATGCCGTGCCGGTGTTGTTCACTGCTTCGTCATCGAGGAATGTATGCTTGCCGGAAGAGAATACAATTGGGTAGAGTGTCCATCTCATGGAGGACTTCACATGAGAGAACTCGCACCGGATACTGTATTCGCTGACATTGAAAACGCTTTAACCATCCACGTGGATCAGTTGAAACGAAGTAGAATGCTTGGAAGAGGAGCTTTCGGATTCGTGTTCCGTGCTACAGTTAGACAACCGAATGGAGAACTATGCGAAGTTGCTCAGAAAATGCTGGAGCCAGTGGATCCAGGACCAGGAGGAAGGCCATCTGCTCTTGCTGCCTATAAAGCTGCGGCTGATAAATGGAAAAGGGATAGTATGGAGTTTGCTTGTCGAGCATATTGTACTTCTAGACAAGAACTGAGTTTGCTGAGTCGAATGAAGCATCCAAATGTTATCGGATTAGTGGGTGTATGCACATTTCCATTATCTTTGGTTGTGGAATTGGCACCACTTGGAGCACTCAACCAACTTCTTGGATCTCATAGAAAAGCTGGAACAAAACTATCTCTAGGAGTTATAAAAGAGTCAGCTGTACAAGTGGCAAGAGCTCTTGAATACTTGCATTCTGCTCATATCATTTATAGAGATCTCAAGTCGGAAAACGTTCTTGGATGGAGATTCCCTGCACCGTTTAGTCCTCAAACTGACGTTCTTTTGAAACTAGGTGACTATGGAATATCAAGAAGCGTCCTTCCATCTGGAGGAGCTAAAGGATTCGGAGGAACTGAAGGATTCATGGCTCCAGAGATAGTAAGGTTCAATGGAGAAGAAGAGTATACACAGAAAGTCGATTGTTTTTCGTTTGGAATGTTCCTTTATGAACTTTTAACCCTCAAGTTTCCATTCGAAGGGGAGGAACATGTGAAAGAGAGGATGCTCGATGGAGCGAGGCCTGTTCTTCTACCCCATGAGCTCCTTCTTCCAACTCCAATGCTTGATTTACTAGTGCATTGTTGGTCGGCTCACCCTGAATCCCGCCCGTCTTCTTCTCAACTAGTCGGATTCTGTGCCGCTCCAGAATTCACACATCTTCTGGATGTTTGTGAACTTGGAGAAGCTCTTCCACCTAGTCAACTGATGGCTGTACCGATAACCGATGAGATCGATGATCCCGATGATTTCGAAGCGCAGTTGTGGATGAGCGGAAGGGAAATGGTTGTGATGGGATGCACTCAGTACGGATTTGTGGATCAGAAATCGATAGAATTGCCGCATAGATCGAAATATGTGAGCAAAATTAGAGATTCGGTTTGGTCTTGTGATGAGTGTGGGCAGGTAACGGTTTATGGGATATCACTACATGAAACTGGTCATTTACAACTGCCATCTCTCAATGGAACTTTGGTTAGTTTTACAAAATTCAAACTTTTACGAAAAATGGATTTTCAGATTCGTGCGCCGGAGCTAATCAGCAACGATGTGCTGGTTTTAATTTCTGAGAAACAAATAGTTCTGTTGAAGCTGTCCGAAACTAATTCAGTGAGTTTTTTTTTACCTGAAACGTCGGTGGTCACGTCGCTTCGTCGCTCCGTCGATTTCCAACGATTCTTCTGAAACAATATGAAAATTACGACTTTTACTGTTGAAAACAAGAAAAACAACAAATTTAAACGAAGAATCAACGAGAAAAGCATTCGAAAACAACGAAAAATCGCAAAAAAATCGGCGAAAAACTAGAAAAAAAGAGAAAATTTTCAG
Source organism: Caenorhabditis brenneri (assembly GCA_000143925.2). Classification (NCBI taxonomy): domain Eukaryota; kingdom Metazoa; phylum Nematoda; class Chromadorea; order Rhabditida; family Rhabditidae; genus Caenorhabditis; species Caenorhabditis brenneri. Next base: position 926,152 of record GL379797.1, on the reverse strand, counting down.
CAAAAAAATAAATTTTCTTTAAACTCGCGCCGTAAATAACCTTATCAGTGGAGCAGCGTTACTGATTTTTCGAAAATTTTTTTGATAATTTTCAGTTTTTTTAGCTGAAAAACTTGAGATTTTTCACAGAATTTCGATGAAAAATGGAAAATCGATATTAATAATTGATAATGAGCAACTAAAATTCGAGAAAAAAACAAAAAAAAAATCAGAAGCGAAAAAATGGAAAAAAAATCCGGGACAAAGTCGGAAACAGAAGAAAACAGACAGATTGAAAAAAAAAAACTAGAAAATTTAGGTATCCCATCTTGGAACCTTCGATTCCCCATATGAAATCCGTACTGCCACCTTCCTCGATAACGGATCCACCCGACAAATATGGGCGGGGCATTCAGATGGCCGAATCTCCATCCACCATCTCGCCACAAACGATACCTTCAGCTTCTCTTCGAGTCTCTATCTTCCAGATGACAAATCCATCGTTCGTCAGTTAGTAGGCTCAAAAGACACTCAAAAAGTTTGGATCACATTGGAGAAGAGCTCAAAAATTCAGATGGTTGAAGTAGAAAAACGTCAAGTGACTGGGTCTTTAGATATCCGAAAAGTGATGCCTGGAAGTGAAACAATCCACACAATTGATATGGAAATGGCTAGTCAAAACTATGTAACATGTATAGGATTGTTAGAAAGGAATGATGGAGATCAATTGTATATTGGAACTTCAAAGGGGTTACTGGTCATTGCTCATGCCGCCACGGTAAGTGTGAAAGCAAGTGGTGGCCGAAGATACGACACGGTCCCGATATCTCACCACGAAAACTACCGTATAAAATTTAAATGCTACCGTAAGATTTATCGCTTTTCATCAATTTTAGTTGATTTTCAACGAAAATGTGTTTTTTTTCCGAGGAAGAGCTAGAAAAATCGCTGAAAATCGATGGACATAGAAGAAAATTTTTTCAAAAAAAAAGTATTTTTTTTCCGAAAAGAGCTAGAAAAATGGTTGAAAACCGATAGACACTGATGAAAAAAAAAATTTTTTTTGAAATTTTTTTCCTTCTATTTTCATCGATTTTCAGCAATTTTTCTAGCATTTCCTGGAAAAAAATGAATAAATAATCGTTGAAAATTTATGAAATTCGATAAATCTTACGGTAGCAATTAAGGTAGTTTTCGTTGTGAGATATTGGGGCCAACAAGTTGTCGGATATTCGGCCAGCACTTTACACTGTTTGCCAGCCTTTTGCGCTCTATCGATAATCATTCCAGCTGCAACCACTATCTGCGTGCCGTCCATTCGAAGGGGATATCACTTCCATATGCATCCTAGAAGAACCATCCCGAGAAGAAGAGAATATCCGTGGAAAAGCCACCACATTGAGTACAGCTTCAGCGGAAAGTGGTCTGGGATGGGTTAGGGAAAGAGTCAGTGAGACTGTAGATAGGTGAGCATCACGAGGATGACTACAGTAATCCAATAGAATTCTTTCAGATTCCGCTCCAGTCCAGCCACCGTTGAAACCCAGGGAGCAGCTCTCCTAGTCTGTGTTGGTCGTCAATTCCGGAGTCTCTCTCATCGATTTGTATCCGAACAAAAGCTCGCCGACGTCTACTCCATTGCGGTTTGGAGAACCGAAGAATGGACACTGTGATAATTGAAGAAAAAATCCAAAAATACTGTATTGTCTTTCCCTTTTTTGTTGTGTTATTTCTGATCTCTTTTCCACTTTTTTCCAAGGCATTTTAGTCCACTTTTCTAGTCCTTTGTACTTTCCAGTCCTCACATTCTCGTCCAGTTTTATGACAGGTTTCAAAAGTTGTACCAAGCATTCTTTTAGCATTTTGCAACAATTGATTTTAATGAAAATTCAAATGAATCTGAAAAAAAATCCCGTGAAACATTACCATAAAAATCTTCTTATCAAGATAAGGTGACCGCTTTAAAAACCACTATAAAAGCAGGAATTTGTGAGAATTTGATCAATTGGATTTTGGAAGCAACAATAATTGCGAACAAAAGAATCATTGAAAGCGAACTAATGGTGGGTTGCCAGCGTCCAAAGGATCCAATTGGTTTTTCCGGCGGATACTCAACTGCTACAGGGCGATCAAGTGCTTTTTTGGCTCATGTGCTATAGGCCAAGAGCTATTTTTTCAATTTCTCAACTGCTATGACTTTTGTCTCATTTGCTATTTTTCAAGGGAATTTGAAGCACATGAGCCAAAAAACGCACTTGAGACAATAGAAGCATAGCAGTTGAGTATTTGATGGTTTGTCCGCGGATCCTCAACTGCAATTTTCTCAAGTGCTACAGGATGATCAAGTGCTACGCTTTTTGTCTCGTGTGCTATTTTTCATGTGCTTGTCTGTCTGTGAGAAACAGCACTTGAGACAGAAGTCATAGCAGTTGAGACATTGAAAATCGGAAAAGTAGCACTTGATCCATAGCACATGAGTTAAAAAAAGCGCTTGGAAAAACAGCAGTTTAGTCTCAAGTGCTTTTTTTCTCATGTGCTACTTTCCCAATTTTCAATGTCTCAACTGCTACGATTTTTGTCTCACTCGCTTTTCCTCAGGGGAAATAGCACTTGATCCATAGCACATCAGCCAAAAAAAGCACTTGAGACAATAGCAGCCATAGCAGTTGAGTATTTGATAGTTTGTCCGGCGGATTCTCAACTGCTATGAAAAAATACCTTTCCTGTAGAAGCTGACTAGGGGCTCGTCAGCTTCTAGGGTCTCAACTGCTATTTTCTCAAGTGCTACAGGATGATCAAGTGCTATTATGTTTATTCCCAATGTCTCAACTGCTATGACTTTTGTCTCGTGTGCTATTTTTCACGTGATACTGCCCTTGACAGCAGTTGAACCATTCAAAGCATAGCAGTGGAGACATCGGAAAAATAGCACTTGATCCATAGCACATGAGTTTAAAAAAGCACTTGAAACCACCATACCTTTCCTATAGCACTTGAGAAAATAGCAGTTTAGTCTCAATTACTTTTTTGGTTCATGTGGTATTTTATCAATTTCCAATGACTCAACTGCTACGATTTTTGTCTTATTTGCTATTCTCAAAGGGAATAGCACTTGATCTGAAGCACATCAGCCAAAAAAAGCACTTAAGACAATAGCAGTCATAGCAGTTGAGTATTAGATGGTTTTCCAGCTTTCCATCTTCTTCTTCTTCTTACCACTCCTTGTGACGGGAGCTCAAGTCTCCTTGAGTGAATTTCAAAAAGAGAATGAAAACACGGTGGATCATAGCTCCATTAAAGCCTGTTGGCTATACGGTGCATCAAAGGTGACAATGGTGGATGGTGACCCTCAACTTGGGCACAAATGCACAGTCTTCTTGGATACCTGGACCGAAGACAAGAAACACGCCAAGGAGCTTTGTGAGAGCCGGCTTCCGTATTATGTTATTGATGCGGAGCCAAACCAGAATGATGGGGGAACTTCTTGCACTTTTCGTGGGTTTTGTGTCCTCTTACTGGACTGGTTTTATAGGTTGACTTCTAGAAATCAACCTTCACTGTGATCCCGCCTACGTTCAAATCCATGGAAGATGTTACAAAGTCTTGATTGACAAAAACAACTTGGCCGATTCCGAAAAGTTATGTGAAGCTAGACAGGGGGGAAAACTTGCTCACTACTACTCCAACTACCTGAGTCTTTATTTTGATCAAATGGATGGTATTGAGGATGCATGGGTCAGAGTAACGGATTTGAATGAAATCTATGACAATGGATCAGGAGATAAAGGGGTGTACATCCAGGATAGTGGATATGAGTATGATGTGAGGCAGGGGACAATTATGATGGATAGTGAGGATTCTTTGCATCAAGCCATTTGTGAATATACGCCACCGATGACGAGGGCAGAGATGTTTTATTTGGCAAAGATTTACAGTGAAATCTATCCGTTTGAAGTTTATAATGGAGGAGCGATTATTCCAACTTCTAGTTTTATGACGTTAGTTTTTTTCTTTTTTCTTCAGAACTCGGTTGCCTTTGAAGCTATCAAAAAGTAGTCAACTAAAGAATTAATAAGCAAAAAGTTTTGAACATTTTACTAGTTGACAACTTTTTGATAGTACTGAAGACGACTGAGATATTCTGCTCTGAACAACAAACACCAAAAAAACTGCATGGTCCACCCAGTACTATATATTCAGAGCAGCGTATCTCGGTTAGCTTTAGAGCTATCAAAAAGTTGTCAACAAGTAAAATTTTGAGCAAAGCATTCTTAACATTTCACTAGTTGACAACTTTTTGATAGCTTTGAAGACAACCGAGATATGTTGCTCTGAACATGGCACACCAAAAACCTGTATGGTATATGTTCAGAGCAGAATATCTCGGTAGGCTTCAAAGCTATCTAAAAGTTGTCAACTATAGAAATTTTGAGCAAAAGATTTCAAGCATTTTGCTAGTTAAACATTTTGTGATAGCTCAAAGAGCAACCGAGATATGCTGCTCTGAACACACAGGTGTGCCTAAATTACAGGATCGAGCAAACAAACTTCAATGCTGACCAAAACATTGCTCATTTCTCCCCAGAAGAGCTGGATCCAGTTTGCCTGAATATCGGAAGAATTCTGAATGTGGAGAGCTATCCAATGACGGCCATAGAGGAAGAGTTCAAAGGTGTGAAGGATCGTCTTACCAGGCATCGGTTCTATTTGACAAATGCCTATAAGGATGAGTGAGTTCGAAGAACCATGTGTCCATTTTAAGCAAGCGCGCTCAGCTGCAACTTGACGTTCGGAGGTTATTCAAAATTGCTTAAAATGGACACTCCGGCAACCAGCTACTGTGGGTCTTCTAATCAATTAAAAAAATTCAGTGGCTGCTTCAAAGCTGACTACAGGCAATGGAATAACAAGAAGCAAAGCTTCCAATTGTACAAAAGTGGAAATGATAAGGATAACGGTTATTGTGAGGCACACAGTTTTTGTTTCAATCAGTGAGTTCTGGGCAAATACTAAACTGCTTTTTTTCAAGTGCTATTTTGTGCTATTGCCCCCGAGACTGGAAACATTGGAAACAGGAAAATAGCAATTGATCATTAGCAAACTTAGCTCTATAAATCCATATTTACAGACAAGACCGCTATCCGACGATGGCTGCAATGCGTGCTCCACTTCTTTGTGCTCTTCGTAGGTTCCCGGCTCAGAAAAACAAATCTCAACCGATTATTTCAGACACTTTCAATCAAGAATATGCGGATTGTCCGTCGCCACCGGGTTGGAGCGAGCCACCTGTCAGATTCACGAGAAAGGATCGGGTCTTCTGTCACTATGTGAGGGCAAATACTCAAGTGCTATGGGGTGATCTTGTGCTATAGATCAATTGCTATTTTCACCATGTCTCAAGTGCTATAAAACTGAATAGCACCATCGGGAAGAAGCACTTGATCCATAGCACAAGAGCAAAAATAGCACTTACCACACATAGCACCTGATCACCTACATAGCACTTGAGTATTCCGTTTTCAGATCAACAACAAAATCATCGCGACGCGTGACGAGGCAAAGCACCATTGCCAAGAAATCGATGCCGCGTTGACTGGATTTGATAGTATGGAAGAGTTCGAAGCTGTCAATAAGAAAGTGAAACCACAATATCCACCAGGTTCAGAACAAGCTTTTCCCGGTTACCCACAAAAATTCTGGGGCCCAAAGCAGGATGGTATCGCGGTGAGCTTCTAACAAGGGAATGATTTTTCACATTGGTTAGGAATTTTTAAAGGATTTGTGTTCTGAAAGTAGATGCTCATTTGAGAGGATTTTGAAATTTCCAGCCCTCACTGGAGCCTGAGAGTTTGGAAATCTTCATATGAAATCGCCAATAGGGGGGCGGGGCCAAACCAAAATTTCCAGGCTCTCAGGCTCCAGTGAGGGCTGGAAATTTCGGAATCCACTCACAGGAGCATCTACTTTCACTCTACCAACTCATAAAAAATTCCTAACCCATCTGAAAAAAAACCATTCCCATGTAAAATTTTTTGAAAACCTTCATCCCTTCAGATCGATGATCACTACAATCTTGGCGCACAATCTCCATGTCAGAATGCTTGTGATGACGTGAAAAATGGCGGGAAACACGTGGCAAGTTGGGATTTCGGTGTTGCGGCAAACAATGACTTCCTCAACTATATGAACCATACTGGTATAACTTGGAGGGAGCGCTCGGCCACACAGTTTGTCTCATTTCGAGCTGATTATATTGTGTTCCATCTTCAGTGAGTGCTACTTCTTATTTCAAGTATTTAGGCGCTTTTTCCAGCTATTCTCACAATTACAAGTTGATGTTTTTCATTTGCGGAAGGTCTGCCGATTTGAAACCGGCTGAACGACAAACTGGGCAATTGAGTGGGAAGTGAACTCGGTTTTGAAATTTTTTAGGGATGGAATAAAGTTTTGAATTTTTTTTTTGAGTTTTTGAGCAATCACAGAGCAGCTAAGAATATGGCTAAAGTCAATTTTTCAAGCCAGTCGCTAAAGATCTTTTTTGGCCCATGTGCTATAGCGCAAGTGCTATTACTCCCATTTTCAATGTCTCAAATACTAGAGCTTCTTTTTTTCTCCAGTGCTACTAAATGATCAAGTGCTATTCTGTTTTTGCCTCATGAGCTATTGATCAAGACTCAACTGCTATTTTCTCAACTGCTACGGGGTGATCAAGTGCTATGGGGGGGGGGGTGGTACTATCGTCCTGCTATGGATCAAGTGCTATTTTCCATTCTCATAGCAATTGATCTATAGCAAATGAGCCAAAAAAAGCACTTGAGAAAATAGCAGTTCTCCATAGCGTTTGATCGCCTCATAGAATTTAAGAAAAAAGCAGTTGAGTATTTGCCGGTTAAGAAGCCAGAATAGCAATGGGTCTATGCCTCTGGGTTTTTTATAGCACAGTCTCAACTGCTAATGATTTTTGTATCAAATGCTTTTGCTCTGGTATAGTAGCATATAAAAATAGCACTTGAGATGAAAGTCATAGCAGTTGAGACATTGAAAATTGGAAAAATAGCACTTGATCACCTTGTAGCACTTGTGAAAACAACAGCATTTTTGGAAAAAATCAGAGTTTCTGTTTTACAAAAAAACAATCTGAAAAAATTTTTTCCGAGCAAACCCTTTTCCAGCTGGATCCAACCAAAATTGCATCTAGAGCAAGAAAATAGTTTTCTCCCGACGTGGCACAATAAACTATTGGCACAACCGAAAAAGGTGCCCCTAAAACCTTATTCTCTCTTATCAAGATCAAATCGATATATAAAAATTCAAAAATTTTCAAATTTCCTCCATTCAGTTTTCCCCCAGCTGAAACAATCAAATTGGCAACAATTGCTGAAAACAAAAGAGTCGTTGAAAGCGAGTGATAAACGACCAAAGAAAGCTTTCCAATGGTGAGTGATGCATATGTGCTCCGCTGGGAATATCCCCGGGGGTTCGGAGGGAATTCAAAATGAGAAATTTAAATTACCGCGCAATCTGAGTGGAGCGCACTTGCATCTTATTAAGTTTTGGAGGGAATTCAAAATGGGAAATTTGAATCGCCGTCAATTCCAGCTCTTCTTTCTCCTCTACGCTCTACTCATTGCCTGCGTGACAGGGAATGAAATAAGTTTCGACCAATTTCAAGCAGATAACCCGGGAATCGACTACAGCTCTCACAAAGTATGCTTTGTTTATGGTGCATCGAAGGTGACAGTTGTGGAAGGAAATCCACAGTTGGGATATCAATGTAAAGTTCGGTTGGAGGGTTTCTCAGAAAACAAGAAAGATGCCAAAGAAGTTTGTGAGAGCAAACTTCCCTACTATATTGTGGACGCGGCGCCTCAACCGAATGAAGGATTTACGTCTTGTACATTTCGTAGGTTTTTTTTCAAAGGAAATTGGTAGATACTCAATTGCTATGGGGGTGATCAACTGCTATGTTGCACCTGCTAGTGTCTCAACTGCTATATTTGGCTCTTCTGCTATGGGTAAACTACTATTTTTGCCACTTTTGTTCAGAGTTGTGCGAAAAAATGTTTTGGACATTTTCGAAAATTTATTGACGAAAAATTTTTGATGTCTCAACTGCAATGGCTATAGCAGTTGATCCATAGCAGAAGATCCAAATATAGCAGTGGAGACACTAGCACTTACAACCTAAAACGCCTAAAACAGCCTGAAAAAAGCCTAAAGAGCCTGAAAAAAGGCTTGAAATGGCCCGGAACAAGCCTGAAACAGCCCGGTAGAAGGCCTACAACAGCATGAAAAGGGCCTAAAATAGCATGGAAAAAGGCCTACAATAGCCTGAAAAAGGTCTACAACAGCCTGAAAAGGGCCTACAATAGCGTGAAAAAAGACCTGAATTGGCCTGAAAAAATACCTAAAATAGCCTGAAAAAAGGCCCAAATTAGCCTGAAAATGGTCTAAAATGGCCTGAAAGAAAGCCTAATATAGCCTGAAAAAAGGCATATAATAGCGTGAAAAATGGCCCAAAATAGCCTGAAAAGGGCCTGAAACAGCCTGGAAAAACGCAGACAACAGCCTGAAAATGACGTAAAACAGCCTGAAAAAAGGCCTAAAGTAGCGTGAAAAAGGTCTAAAATAGCCTGGAAAAAGGCCTGAAATAGCTTGAAAAAAGGTCTGAAATGCCCATAAAAAGTTGATCACCCCCATAGCAGTTGAGTATTTGCCAAGAAAGCTTTCCCCCTAAAACACCCCCATTTTTCAGAGATCAATTTGTTCTGTGACTTTGATCACGTGCAAATCCATGGAAAATGCTACAAACTAGTGACAGGATTTTCCAATCTACAAGAGGCTGAGAAGAAGTGCAGCTACCCAAAAGATGGAGATCAAGCGAGACTTGCTCAGTATTATTCCAAAAACCTCCAGCTCTACTTTGAACAAATCGATCATATTGACGATGCCTGGGTGACTATTCCAGACATGAAGGACTATTATGACAATGGATCCGGTGGTGCCAAAGGGGTTTATGTTCAAGATGGTGCATGGAAGTATGATGTGAGCCCGGGAACCATTCTCATGGATGATCCGGAGTCTTTGCATCAAGCCATTTGTGAATATACACCTGCGATGACTATGGCTGAGATGTTTTATCTGGCAAAGATTTATAGTGAGATTTATCCATTCGAAATCTATAATGGTGGAGCTGTGATTCCGACGTCCAGCTATCAAACGTTAGTGTTATTTTTTATACAAAACCTGTCAAAATGGCGGCCGTGGCTTGTGAAAAAGTTAGGCCATGGGAAAAAATGCTGGCCGAAGATCCGACACCGCCCCGATATCTCACCACAAAAACTACAGTATAAAAAAAGTTGCAACCGTAAGACTTACCGAACTTCATCAATTTTCATCGATTTTCAACGGATATTCTTTTTTTCTGAGTAAGATTTTCCTGAAAATCGATGGAAATTGATGAAATCTGATAAATCTTACGGTAGCAATTAAATTCATACGGTAGTTATCGTGGTGAGATATCGCGGCCGTCGAGATGTCGGATCTTCGGCCACCACTTGCTTTTTCACTGATTGCCATAATGAAGCCAGGCCGTGGAAGGTCGTTTGGACCCTCTATCATTGCCGCTAGGCCGCCATAACTTCCAAAAAATCGCTGCCGCCATTTTGACAGCCTTGATTTATCCATAGTTGCGGACCGGCTGATCAATTGCCTAAAAATTTAATTTTGGGCTGAAAAATAGTCCTAGATGTATTAGAACAAGCCCTCGAAGCTAGCTAGACCAGCCGGGCCAGCTTGTCTTGGCCCGGCTTTTTTTAGCTTCCTTCTAGAACTTCCCAATAGCTTTAAGGTTGTAGAGCTTGCTGAGATCTACAATTTGAGCTATTTTTGGGCTCACCAATCCGATTTTGAAGCGAGTTACCAGCAAAAATGTTTTCAGAGTTTTCCAAAGAAGCCTTGCACCGGCTAAGAATAACAAGGAAGAAATCCCACATTTTGATACAAAACACTTCAATGAAGTGTGCATGAGCATTGGAAAAATCCTCAATGTGAAGAGCTATCCGATGACTGGAATTGAGGAGGAGTATAATGATGTGAAGGATCGTTTGACGAGACATCGATTCCACTTGACCAATGCTTTCAAGGATGAGTATGTGATTTTTTTAATTTATGTGATTTCTGGGAACACTGCAACTGAGCTTGCTGTTAGCTTGCCGATTACTGAGCAACTTGCCTTTTGCTTACCGAATCAGCTCGCAAGCAATCCAATAGTTTTCTCTGTAAATTCATATTTCCAGTGGCTGTAAGAAGGCGGACTTTGTGCAGTGGAATATGGACGGTACGAACTTTCAATTGTACAAGACTGGAAAGAATGATGATGCCAATTATTGCAATGCTCACAGTTTTTCTTTCCATTCGTAAGTTTTTTCTGAATTGTTTCGGTCTCTAAACCAGTTGCATAGGCAACCGAGATATGCAGCTCTGAACGAACAGTACTAGATGGAGCATGCTAAATTTTTGGTTTTGTTTTTCAGAGCAGCATATCTCGGTCGCCTTCAGAGCTATCAAAAAGTTATCAACTAGTAAAGTATGTAAAATTTTTTGTCCAACATTTTTTCTATTTGTTACTTTTTGATAGATCTAAAGGCAGCCGAGATATACTGCTCTGAACATACAGTACTCCATGGAGCATGTAAACTTTTTGGAGTTTGTTTCTCAGAACAGCATATCTCGGTCGTCTTTGATCCTATCAAAAAGCTGTCAACTAGTAAAATGTTTAAAATGCTTTGCTCAGCATTTTTTCAGCTGACCACTTTTTGATAGCTTCAATGGCAACCGAGATATGCTGCTCTGATCCGTACAGTACTAGACGGATCATGCAAACTTTTTGGTGTTTGCTTTTCAGAGCAGCATATCTCGGTCGCCGTTTACCCTAGCAAAAAGTGATCAACTAGTAAAATGTTTAAAATTTTTTGCCTAAAATTTCTTTAGTTGACCACTTTTTGATAACTTTAAAACCAACAGAGCTATGCTGCTCTGAACAAACAATCTGATTGAAGGAAAGACCGATATCCGACGATGGCTGCTATGCGAGCCCCACTTCTCTGTGCTCTTCGTGAGTTTTTTTTTCTAAAAATCCCAAATCATATATTTCTATTTTTCAGACACCTTCAATCGAGTGTACCAAGACTGTCCACCAGGTCCAGCATGGAGTGAACCGCCCGTTCAATATAAACGAACATATGGACGAGTTTTCTGTCATTATGTAAGAAATTCCAAACTTTTCTTTGGAAATTCTGATTACTTTCAGGTCAGCAATAAGGACGTCAAGACTCGTTTGGAAGCTATCGATGCTTGTGAAAAAATCGACGCCGCACTAACCGGATTTGATAGTGCTGAAGAGTTTGACGCAGTTCGGAAGAGCGGTTTGTCTGCTATTTTCTAGAAAATAATAATAATTTTTAATAACTTCAGTAAATCCACAATATCCACCAGGATCTTACTTTGATCCAAACAAGGGTTTACCAAGAAAGTTTTTTGGTCCGGAAAAAGATGGAATACAGGTAAGTACCATTCATTCACAAGGGAATGATTTTTTCACACATGGTTTAGGAATTTTCTGTGAATTAGTGATCTGAAAGTATATGCTTCTGTGAGTTGATTCTAAAATTTCGAGCCCTTACTGGAGACTGAGCTTCTGGAAATCTTAATCTGGAATTGCCACGTCAATAATGCATCAATGAGGGGCCAGATATTTAGATGAAGATTCCCAGACTTTCAGGCTTCGATGAGAACGGGGAATTTCGGAATCCACTCACAGAAGCATTTACTTTCAGATTACCAATTTATAGAAATTCAAAGTTAAAGAAAAGTCAAAGATCTAGAGACTTCCAGATTGACGATCATTATTGGCTCGGTGGGAAATCGCCATGCGAAAACGCTTGTGATGACGAAAAATTCAATAAAAGACATGAAGCAAGCTGGGCAAATGGTGTGGCGGTTAACAACGACTTCCTCAATCATGGGAATCATGAGGGGTCCGATTGGGCGGAAAAGGAAAAGGAGCAATATGTTTCATTCCGAAGCGACAAGTCCGCTTTTCATATTCAGTAAGTTTTGAATCTAAAGTTTCACAAGTTTCTTTTAAAATGTTGCAGCCCAGAAGATTTTCTATATAAGAAGATGTTCTACATTTGCGGAAAATCATCGGACTTGAAGCCGGCTGAGAGACAGAAAGGTGGCCTAGGAAGTGGGAGAATGTGATTAGAAAGTGAACTTGATTGAGACTTATAAAAGTGATTTATTTGAATGAATTATTTTTGGTTTTAATTTTTCCTTGGGAATTATAATTATAGGTACATCTCAGTTGACTTAAGCTATCAAAAAATGTTAACTAGTAAAATGCCTGAGATGTTTTTTTTTAGGGATTTTTTAAGTCAATTATTTTTTGATAGCTTCAAAGGCAATCGAGATATGCAGCTCTAAACATGAAACACCAAATGATACATGGTACATTTCGTACTGTATGCTCAGAGCAGCCTATCTCGGTTGCTCTTTGAGCTATTAAAACACTACGAACAAGTAAAATGTTTGAAATGCTTTGCACAAAAGTTTTCCAAAGAGAGGTCTTACTAGTGAATCGGTTATTAAATTCGGCACTGGTCTAAAATGAAAGACCGAAGCGGAGTAAGAAAGAAAATGAGAACCCAAAAAATTATAAAGAAGGATCGAAAGGAAAAATAAAGTACCGATTAACGGACTTCTCATCAAATTCAATGACTGTGCCAATCAGATTTTCCATCATTCATAACCGTTATTCATTCATTCCTTAACATACAATGACGGAAAATAGTGAGGGCACTTGCGGTTTCTCGTTACTTACTTGACCGAACCGAATCAGATTGATCCAAAAATTGCCATTTGATTTATAGGACCATAACTCGAACGCCCAATTCCAAACGACGTGAACTTTCGGCAAATACTCATTTACTACCTCCTCATTTACTACTTTCACTCATATACTACCTTTGCTCATATACTACCACACTCATTTACTACCAAAATACTCAAATACTACTTTTTGTTCATTTACTACCATTACTCATATACTACCAAATTACTCATTTACTACCTTTGGAAAAATTTTGAAATCTTGATCTGGTAGTGGAATGCTCTTACAATATTTTTTGAACCTGTACCTTCGTTAGTTAGCAACTAGTTTTAAGGCTTACGACGACTTAGGAACAATATTCGTTGATGGGGGAAGTACTGGGGAGCACAAGTTTTGTTAATGTTTAGCAATGGCTTGGTTTTATACATTAATCTTGCTAAATTTGTTCTTGGTTTTATTGTGTTTTCAAATTCCGAGACAGGGAGATCATGTGTCCCTTGCTTCAGATCTCTTTTTTGCCGTTACTAGTTCGTCCTAAGCAATGACTGTTACGAGTGGGGGGTACTGTTGATCTCTACCCATTCTGGATCTTTGACCTTGTCAGAACTTTATTCCGCAGAAGTGATACGGAATTGTCATGATGCTGCTTTTCGTTCAGACTCCAGCAGAATACCGAAACGTCCACAACATCCTAACCTCTTTTGTCTGACGAGAATGCTTTATTTCCTCCCTGGCGCCCCAGATTATTATTTAAGCTCTATTAGTGAGACACGACCACATGTGTCTCATCTGATCTTTAGTTCCCCGT
>GL379797.1:861078-910859 GCA_000143925.2 Caenorhabditis brenneri | reverse complement strand
TTAGCAAAGGCTTGGGTTTATATATTAATCTTGTTAAATTTGTTCTTGGTTTTATTGTGTTTTCAAATTCCGTGAAATGATGTTCATAAATATCAAATCCAAAAACCATAAAAATTCTTTAACAAAACTTGTGCTCCCCAGTACTTCCCCCATCAACGAATATTGTTCCTAAGTCGTAGTAAGCCTTGAAACTAGTTGCTAACTAACGAAGGTACAGGTTCAAAAAATATTGTAAGAGCATTCCACTACCAGATCAAGATTTCAAAATTTTTCCAAAGGTAGTAAATGAGTAATTTGGTAGTATATGAGTAATGGTAGTAGATGAGCAAAAAGTAGTATTTGAGTATTTTGGTAGTAAAGGAGTGTGGTAGTATATGAGCAAAGGTAGTATATGAGTGAGAGTAGTAAATGAGGAGGTAGTAAATGAGTATTTGCCTGAACTTTCTATTCGGGCCTCTAGCAACGTTTTGACAACTTAGACTTTAAAAATTATTGCATTGAATAACGGCTATGAATGATGGAAAATCTGATTGGCACAGTCGTAGAAGTTGATGAGAAACTCGTTAATCGGTCCCCGATTTTATCCTAGTGCTACAAAACCATTACTATTATAATTATTCATTAATTCAAGTAAGCAAGAGATCTCGAGTCATCCTGACCATCCTTTATTTCGGCGCCACAACTCCACCTCTCTTACGATCCGATTGTTTCAATGGGGCAGTTTTACCACAGATTGAGAACATTTCTGCATAACCGAATTCTATGCTGAAATACCGTCTTATCATCTGATGCACCAGAAGAATAACTAACTGAACATGGAAAGCTATTTCGTCCTTACGGAAGGAAACATATTGAGGTTGGCCTTTATCGTCCGCCACCCAAGGCATACCTCGATGTTCAAATTCGTTGAGGAATCGTGTATTAATTCCGACGCCATTGTTCCAACTTGCCACGTATAGTGAGTGATCATTAGGATTCACGCAGTCATGTGTACACGGTGCCTCTCCACCAAGCCAATAGTGATTATCGAAAGAATTACTCACAGGTTCAACTAAAAAAATACTATGTGCCTAGAAACATTTCGGATGAATACGATGTTTTTTGACTTCCTCGAATTCACGTTTACTATCGAATCCTGACAGAGATGAGCCAATCTTTTCGCATTCACGGATCGCATTTCGGAGGGGGTATGTAACCTTGTTATTCACATAGTGACAGAACTTCCGATTATCATCTCGAGTGAATTCTACGGCTACGTAACCCTGCTCCTGTGGACAATCCGTGAATACCCAATTGAATGTGTCTGCAAAAAAAACTATTTTGATAGCTGACAAGGAAATGTTTTTCTAACGTGGGCTAATTTTTCTAAAAATTGATGGTCTGAAAGTAGATGCGTCTATGAGTGGATTCTGAAATTTCCAGCCCTTACCGGAGCCTGAGAGTCTGGAAATCTTTCTTTGGAATCGTCGCGTCGGGGCGGGCTCAGATATTCCGACAAAGATTTCGAGACTCTCAGGCTGCAGTGAGGGCTGGGAATTTCAGAATCCACTCACAGTAGCTTCTACTTTCAGACCACCAATTTATAGAAAATTTCCAACTTATGTCAGAAAAATATTCCCCTGTGAAGTTATAATAAGAACTCACGAAGTGCACAAAGAAGCGGAGCTCTCATAGCACCCATCGTTGGTTGACGGTCTTCCTTGTTGAAGCAAAAACTGAACGCATTACAGTACTCCTTTTTGCCAGCTCCATTTGGATACAACTGGAAGTTGGTACCACCCTCGTTGGTCTGCTTGTAGTCGGCTTTGAAGCATCCACTGAAAAATGAGCAATACGATAGAAAAAATGGAAAAAAGAGCGATACACTGGAAATGAGCAATATGATATAGTACTGGATAAACCTTTATTACATGCCTTGAGGCCCCTCCAAAAGCGGGGAAGGGACTGTAAGCGGGGAAAAAATGGGCGGAGCCTAAAAAGCGTAACCTTGGCATGTTGTCTTGCACTAAAAATTACCGTGCCAAGGCTGCAATTTTGAAGTTCCGCCTATTTTTTCCCGTTTTTTGTGTTCCCCGCTTACAACCCCTTCCCCGTTTTTGGAGGAACCAAATTGTCAAATTGTCGGATCCTAGGCCATCACCTCCGCGGCCGCCATTTTGACAGCCTTTATTTACCCATAATTGCGGGCCGACTGATAACTATCTTCATTTTTTTTTGGATTTTCGAGCCCAAAAACAGCCCGAATTGTAAAATCCGACAGGCTAACAAGTCCTAGAACCTAGCTAAGCGAGTCTAGCCGTCCTGACCAGCTTATTCAGCTCTTCTAGCTCAATTCTAAATCTTTCCATTAGTCCCAGCTGTCTTGCCTTGAAGTTGTAGAGCTTTCTGAGATCTACAATTTGAGATATTTTTTGCCACAAAAATTGAATTCTGAAGCAAAATACCAGCCAGACCGTGTCGGCCCTTGAGAAACGACATTTTTTTGTTTTCAGAGTTTTCCAAAGAAGCCTTGCACCCGCTAAGAATAACAAGGAAGAAATCCCACATTTTGATACAAATCACTTCAATGAAGTGTGCATGAGCATTGGAAAAATTCTCAATGTGAAGAGCTATCCGATGACTGGAATTGAGGAGGAGTATAATGATGTGAAGGATCGTCTGACGAGACATCGATTCCACTTGACCAACGCGTTCAAGGATGAGTAAGTTATTTTTTGAGCATTTTGTCACAAGTCAGGGAATTTGTGTTCGACAAAAATGGGCAAGTTGCCTGGGAACACGGAAATTAATCTTGCCTTTTGCTTGTCGCAAGCATTTAGCAAGCAGTCCACTAGTTTCTTTCTGAAAATTTTCTTTTCAGTGGCTGTAAGAAGGCGGACTTTGTACAGTGGAATATGGACGGTACAAACTTTCAATTGTACAAGACTGGAAAGAATGATGATGCCAATTATTGCAATGCTCACAGTTTTTCTTTCCATTCGTAAGTTTTCACATTTCGGCTCCTATCAAAATTGAACCCGTTTGAAGAAAAGACCGCTATCCGACAATGGCTGCAATGCGAGCCCCACTTCTCTGTGCTCTTCGTAAGTTTTATTTACAAAATTCGGTTCTTTCCAGTTTTAGCGGTCCTTTGGGCAAATCACTATTTAAAAAAAGTGGAATATGGACGGTACGAACTTCCAATTGTACAAAACTGGAAAGAATGATGATGCCAATTATTGCAATGCTCACAGTTTTTCTTTCCATTCGTAAGTTTTTTCTTAGCGGTTTCAATCTTTAAACCAGTTATCGTAAGTCCTAAATCGTCCGAAGAAAGGTGGATCTGATGGAACTAAGACCTGTAACAGAGGTCCCATGTTCAGAACAGTGTATCTCGGTCGTCTTTGATTCGATCAAAAAGTTGTCAACTAGTAAAATGTTCGAAATGTTTTGCTCAGCATTTTTTTAGTTGACCACTTTTTGATAACACTGACGCCAACCGAGATATGCTGCTCTGAAAATACAGTACTCCATGGAGCATGCAAATTTTTTGGTGTTTGTTTTTCAGAGCAGTATATCTCAGTCGCCGTTAACCCAATCAAAAAGTTGTCCACTAGTAAAATGTTTAAAATGTTTTGCTCAGCATTTCTTTAGTTGACCACTATTTAATAGCTTTAAAACCAACCGAGATATGCTGCTCTGAACACACAATCTGTTTGAAGGAAAGACCGATACCCGACGATGGCTGGAATGCGAGCCCCACTCCTCTGTGCTCTTCGTAAGTTTTTTTTTCTAAGAAATTCCAAATAATATATTTTTTCAGACACCTTCAATCGGGTATACCAAGACTGTCCACCAGGTCCGCCATGGAGTGAACCGCCCGTTCAATTCAAGCGTACTCACGGCCGAGTTTTCTGTCATTATGTAAGAAATTCTAAACTTTTCTTTGGAAAATCTGTTTACTTGCAGGTAAACAACAAGGACGTCAAGACTCGTGATGAAGCTATCAATATTTGTGAAGGAATCGACGCCGCTCTTACTGGATTTGATAGTGCTGATGAGTTTGAAGCTGTGCGGAAAAGCGGTTTGTCTGCCTTTTTTTCGAAATCGACAATAATTTTAAATTTCAGTAAATCCACAGTATCCGCCAGGATCTAAAGTGATTGCAAATGGCGGTTTACCTCAAAAATTTTGGGGGCCGGAAAATGTATTACAAGTAAGTTATATTCATTCATTACTAAAAAATTCAAAGAAAATCTCTTCCAGATTGATGATCATTATTGGCTCGGTGGGAAATCGCCATGTGACAACGCTTGTGATGACGAAAAATTCAATAAAAGACACGAAGCAAGCTGGGCAAACGGGGTGGCTGTTAACAACGACTTCCTCAATCATGGGAATCATGAAGGTGCCGCTTGGGAAGAACAGAAAGAGGTTCAATATGTTTCATTCCGAAGAGACAAGTCCGCTTTTCATATTCAGTAAGTTTTGAATCTAAAGTTTCACAAGTTTCTTTGAAAACTTTGCAGCCCAAAAAATGTTCCATATAAGAAGATGTTCTACATTTGCGGAAAATCGTCGGACTTGAAGCCAGCGGAGAGACAGAAAGGTGGCCTAGGAAGTGGGAGAATTTGATTGAGAAGAGAACTTGATTGAGACTTATTGAAGTGATTTATTTGAATGAATTATTTTTGGTTTTAATTTTTAATTGGAACGTATACCGTTAACCCTATGATTCTTGCAAAAATCGAATATTTAAAATATTTCGCTTTGAATTTCTTCAGTTGACAACTTTTGGATAGCTTCAAAAACAACCGAGATATTCAGCTCTGAACACAGGGGCTCTATTTCAGAATTCACGGTATTTATTTCAAAAGGCTTCATCAGTTTTAATGCAGATCCGAAACGACTGATCTCAGATTTTTCTGGAATAATGCGGCCAGTGTAGATTATATCAGACCAATATTATGCATTCAGACTACTTTACGTACCAGTGTTGCACGGAAGGCCAAATTTAAAATTACGGAAGACGGAGGCGGAAGCGAAAGTGACCTCCAACTTTTCTCGGAAAACAGAAGCGGAAGCGGAGCTTCCGTGCAACCCTGGTAGGTACACCTCACTACTGTAGGACCTCCTAGAGTACCGTTCAATCTGTTATAGAGGTATACGGAAAGATACTGTGTTAGTTCTAGAGTATCTGGTTACAAAATCATCACAATTTATTCATTAATTCAAGTTAGCAAGAGATCTCGAGTCATCCTGATCATCCTTCATTTCGGCGCTACAACTCCACCTCGCTTACGATCCGATTGTTTCAATGGAGCAGTTTTACCACAGATTGAGAACATTGATTCATAAAAGAATTCCGGGCTAAAATATCGTTTTGATTTGTAAAGAACTAGAAGAATAACTAACTGGACATGGAAAACCGTCATTTCGTGCCAGAAAGAAACATATTGAGTATTGCCTAGCGGGTCCGGATCCCAGTACCCTGATGTTCAAATTTACCTTCCAGTACGTTGATGTTTAAATTCATACCCTGATGTTCCCCTTCATTGAGAAATTTAGTATTGATTGCAACGCCATTATTCCAACTAGCCAGATATAATGAACCATCAGGGCTTACGCAGTCATTTTCACACGGTGTCTGTCCACCAAGAAGATAGTGGCTGTCGCACTTATTCGGCCCAGGTTTAACTAAAAAAAATATTATGTGCCTGGAAAGATTTCGGATGAATACGATGTTTTTTGACTTCCTCGAATTCACGTTTACTATCGAATCCTGACAGAGATGAGCCAATCTTTTCGCATTCACGGATCGCATCCCGGAGGGAATAGGTCACATCGTTATTCACATAGTGACAGAACTTCCGATTATCATCTCGAGTGAATTCTACGGCGATATAACCCTTCTCCTGTGGACAATCCGTGAATACCCAATTGAAGGTGTCTGGAAAGTGTAGATTTTGGTAGAACATGGAATGCTAAGGGCCACGGCTGTCAAATCGGGCCGCGATGGAAAATTTTCGATGCAAGAGGCTGCCTTGTAGAGCATAGAACTGAGCATTTTCGTATAAATAAAGCACGGTTTTTGAAATCCGCGGCCAGCCGTCTGACAGCTCTGCTTGAAACTCACGAAGTGCACATAGAAGCGGAGCTCTCATAGCACCCATAGTTGGCTGACGGTCTTCCTTGTTGAAGCAAAAGCTGAACGCATTACAATACTCTTTTTTGCCAGCTCCATTTGGATACAACTGGAAGTTGGTACCGCCTTCGTTGGTCTGCTTGTAGTCAGCTTTGAAGCATCCACTGAAAAATGAGTACTGTATTTTCAGGAGAGTAAATCTCGGCTGGCTTTAGAGCTATCAAAAAGCAGTCAACTGAAGAAATGTTGAACAAATTATTTTGAGCAATTCACTAGTTTACAATTTTTTGGTAGCTTTTATGACAACCGATATATGATGTTAAGAACTGACAGTGCTAGATGGGCCTCGAGGCCAATCCAAAAGCGGAGAAAATTGGGCGGAGCTTAAAAAGCGCAACCTTGGCATGTATTGCACTAAAAATAACCGCGCCAGGGCTGCAATTTTTGAGTTTCGCCTATTCTTCCCCGCTTTTGGTTACCCGCTTTTGGAGGGACCTCCAGGCCTTAATGTAAGCTACAGGGTCGTGTGTTCAGAGCAGTATATCCCGGTGGCTTTTAAAGCTATCAAAAAGTAATAAACTGAAGAAATGTTGAAAAAAACATTCTAAACATTTTACTAGTTGACAACTTTTTGATAGCTTTGAAGACAACCGAGTTATACTGCTTTAAACATACAGTACTAGATGAACCATGCAGTAAATAATGTTCCATGTTCAGAGCAGCATATCTTGGTCGTCTTCAGAGCTATCAAAAAATGCTCAACTAGTAAAATGTTCAAAATGTTTTGCTCAACATTTCTTCAGTTGATAATTTTCCGGTAGCTTTAAAGGCAAGCGAGATATACCGTCCTAAACCTACTGTACTGGGTGCGCCTTGATACCAGATTTTACCAGACCTACGGTGGTTCAAAACTTACTCATTCTTATAAGCATTGGTCAAATAGAATCGGTGATTGTTCAGGTACTGCTTGACCTCCTTGAACTCATCCTCAATAGCAGTCATCGGATAACTTTTCACATTCAAAATGCGTCCAAGACTCATACAAGTTTCATCGAAATGTTTCGTAGTGAAGTGTGGAGCACCACTTCTGAAGTCCAGTTGCTTGATCCTAAAAAATTGTCTTATAGCTCTCTAGTTATCTATCAAAAACTAACGTCATGTAGCTTGATGTGGGAATAATGGCACCACCTTCATAGACTTCAAATGGATAAATCTCACTGTACACTTTTGCCAGATAGTACATCTCCGCCATAGTCATCGGTGGTGTGTACTCACACAAAACTTGATGTTCAGCCGTCTCCTCATCCATCATAATGTCTCCTTTCCTCAAATCATACTTGAATGCACCATCTTGAACAAAAACCGCCGCTTCTCCATCCCCATTATCGAAATAGTCTCGAAGATTCGGAATCTTAACCCATGCATCGTAGATTCCAACCATTTGATCGAAAAATCCGGAGAATCTTTTGGAACTGTACACAGCGATTTGTGATTTGTCGGCAGCGTTTTGTCGGGAGCATGAGCCAGCTGCATTGTCCCATGTGTACACTGCATCGGTGACTTTGTAGCATTTCCCGTGGATCTGCCAGTGAGACGTTTCACATTCCAAATTGATTTCTGAAGATTTTCGGGAGATATTCAACTGCTATATTTGGTTCCTCTGCTATGGATCAACTGCTATGGCTATTGTCTTAACTGCCATGGCAATAGCAGTTGATCCATAGCAGCTTGGCGCGAAATTTGAAAAAAAAACCTACGAAAAGTGCACGAAGTGCCAACATCATTTTGCATCGGTGCCGCTGCAGTGATATAGTACGGGATCCTGCTCTCACAGAGCTCCTTAGCCTGTTTCGCGTCTTCTGTCCAAGTTTCGAAAGAGACCTTGCATTGATAGCCTCTCTCTGGATTCCCGTCTACCGGCTCAACACGGGCGGCCCCTAGGATCCAGCACATTGTCAGAGAACTGTAGTCAACTGTCCCTTTGTTGGCCTGTTGGAAGTCAGCAAATGAACCATCTCCAGTTGCACTGGCAAAAAGAAGAGCGAAGAGTGCAATCAAGCGCTGAAATCGATAGAAGTGCTACGGGAGATCATGTTCTATTTTGGCTCTTGTGCTATAATTCAAGAGTTTTTTGTGTGTGCTAAGTAATAGCACTTGATCTATAGCACAAGAGCCAGAATAGTATCTGAAAACTCCTGAAACCCACCATTGTTCGCTTTCAACGACTCTTTTGTTTTCGGCAATTGGTGGCAACTTGGTTGTTACAGCAAAATCGAGTATTGACGGATTTCACCGAAATTTTTTTCTTTTATACCCATTTTTATGAAGGGCAAGGTTGGACTGTCACGTTGATACTAGAAGAAAAAACTATACGTTTTTATTGAAAAAAGAAAAAATTAAAAAATCGAAGAAAGACCGGAACCTGTTTGTACTCACATTTTCTTCAAAATTCAAATGTTTACTTTCCTAGGCTACCAGCTTCCTTTGAAAAAAGCAGTTCTTAAAATTGTATTCTTATTTTTTACTATGAGATTCCTCATACTTCTACTTTTTCCTACAGTATCCTGTCGGGATATTGTACTCATCACCGACTCATCTGATAACTCTCGAGACACTATTCATTATTTGACACACCTTAACAAGTTGTGTTCAACAAAGCTCCAAAAGAGTTGCTTTATAGATTGAAGTCGTTGAAGAACAATAACCCGTTTCTTCCGTGTATTCGTTAACTTTGGCTCTTAACTGAGCAAGACAGTTTTCATTAGAGTAATGACTTCAGATGGGAAGAAAATGATCCCATTGGTATGACGGGTACAGTTCGCCCTATCGGCGGGTCTTTCAACCTAATATTCATCTCCGACGTAGTTCCTACCTGTGACGTCAGAAGTTTTTTTGCTAATTAAAGGAGGACCGAAGGGAAAAAAATGACCATGTCTCATTTGGAAATATTCACTACAAATAACCATAAAATTATAGTATTTTTGATGAAAAGTGTCTTATTCTCGAGTTATGATGGTTCCAAAGTCCAGAAATTTTATATATGTCCCTTTCGAGCGCATGAGCGGCGTGTCGAATGGCGCAGGCGGTTACACTTTTGGCTCACTTGGGTTCAAACCACACATACTTTTTTTGTTTTTTCTTTTCTCGGAAAGTATTATTTTGTATTTCCCAATAACCGTCATCTCTTTTCAACTCATGAAAGTTCATTTTTCCATTCAAAAATCGTCAAAAAAATTGACTGTCGTCAAATAAAATGCCAGGTCCGCAATCGCGTGTTTGCAGACTATTCTACAAACCATTCTTCAAAATGTTGACTACCGTATTCCCTTCGCTCCTCCTTTAAAGAACATTTTAATCACATCGAAAGACGCAGAGAAATTTTGTGACAAGAACTGTGTCATGTTCCAGTTCTCAATTTATGAAGAGAAATAGACAAACATACAAAAAAATTTGTAACCAATACGATGTTTTTGTAATCATATTTTTTTTTTGTAATCATAATCATATCTTTATGCTCTATGATTTTATCAGTACTGCGAACTAATATATAAAAGCGGTTATTTCATACTGTTATCAGTTGTAGTGTGGGAAGCACATTGTTTTGATTTTTTTTGCCATTATGATAACCTTCTCCGACTTCTTCTGTGCTGCAGCCACTACAGGAAAAAAGATTCTCAGTTTTTTCTGGAGCCCATTCTCTACTCCTTCTCCCCCTGCCAATCAACCTCCAACCACTTCTTCCCGTTGGTATGCCATTGCCAACAACAGTAACAATGGGATCTATGCAATGGGTGAAGTCACAGGAATACGGTGGATTGACTCCCTGATCTTTCAGGTAGACTATTGTTCTTTTTTTTTAGTTTCCGCTTGTTCTGGTTCGTGACTCATTGATAAGAATGTGCCTGATAGTCTGTTTTTCGTTTTTTACTGATTATATAGGCGGTTAACAGAAACTCGAACTTTCAAACACCATGAAAATTGAATTAACGTGTCATTTTTTTCTATTAATTTTCAGTCTCTTCATTGGCTCCACTACTTTACAAATTTCGAGTTCTTTGTAAATTGGGCTTCTGGTAATCATTTTTCTGAGTTCTGTTGAACAATGTTAAATTTTCAGAATCTCTCTCTTGGCTTCAAAGAATCTCCGATGATATCGCCATTATAAGAAGCTTGTCCAGTTGCGAACTGTTTTTATCAGATTGATCGGCTTTTCGCTGAATTTTCTCTATTCGAAGCTATTTATTTTTTTAATTATTCAATTTTTATTGTACAAATTGACCGAATGAATATGCCTCTTGTTTTGATATCGGCGAAAAAACACAATCTTTTCTTTTTTTTTTCGAGTGAAAAACATCTGAAAATCAAGATTTTTCTGCGAAAAATCTGAAAAATTGTGAAATTTTGCGTTTTTAAAAATTGGAAAGTTCGCTCCACCGGACTCGAAACGCGCTCGAAATTTTAAAATTTCAATTTTTGTTTCCAGTTTTGCTGACTCATTTGATCTAATTTTTTTTGATCTCGCGCGGGAAAATGCGAAATGTTGTTATTGTTTTTCGTTTGTTTCGAAATTCCAAGCAAGGAAAATTCTCGAAACAATCAGTCATTCATTCGTTTGTCATTGTGGCGATCAGTCGCTCATTTTTCGTTTTTTGTCAGCTTTTCGACGATTTTCCATCGTTTTTTCTTCAAATTTGTCTTTCAAAATGCTTCTTCTTCTGAAGTATAGCTTCATTTTCTATTACTTTCTCTTATTTCCCACTCATCTTCCTCATTTTCAGGGGATGAAGACGATCGTCGCACTGGGACTTTTGGCACTCGCCACAGCTGCCAGCGGACAGTTTTTGCATGATTGCACAAACGCTCTCGACGGACTCTACGCTCTTGGCGGTTGCGAACCACAATTCCTGACGTGCTCCGGCGGAATCGCCCGAATCATGGACTGCCCGGCCGACCTCATCTACAACGAGCCACTTCTCATCTGTGACTGGCGTCACAACGTCGTTGGATGCGAGGGATCCGGTGAGGGTTCTGGCGAGACTTCTGGTGAAGGATCAGGTGAAACATCTGGTGAAGGATCCGGCGAGGCTTCTGGAGAAGGATCTGGTGATGCTTCTGGAGAGGGATCCGGTTCAGGAGAAGAAGGAAGCGGATCTGGAGAGGAGACTCTTGAGAATGGTTAGTTCATCAGCAAGAGAGCGTGCAAACGGCTCACTTTCCGCACTGTTTTTCTCAATCAATCAAAACTTTTTTTTCAGTCTGCGAAGGATTGGAAGACGGCGCCTACTCATCCGGTGGCTGCACCACCTACTACTTCTTCTGCACATCCAACGTCGCCCGCTTCCTCAGCTGCCCAACCCCACTTTTCTACGACGTCTCAACCCAAAAGTGCGTCTGGAAGTCTGTTGTTGAGGAGTGCAAGGAGGAGATCACCATCACTGACGGAGAAACCTCTGGTGAAGGATCCGGTGAGACTTCTGGAGAGAACTCTGGAGAGAACTCCGGTGAGAATTCTGGAGAAAACTCCGGCGAAGGATCCGGTGAATTCGAGCCAACATGTGACGGAAAGGCCGATGGAATCTATCCAAATGGAGTCTGCGCCACCAACTTCCTCACCTGCTCCGGTGGAATCGCCCGCGTCATGAACTGCCCAGCCTCCCTCGTCTTCAATCCATCGATCCTTGTGTGCGATTGGCCACGTGACGTCGCCGAGTGCTCCGGACTTCCAACACCGAAACCAGTGTGCGAAGAGGACGGATACTTCTCGTTCGGACAGTGCTCATCGTCATTCACCGCCTGCACCAACGGACGCGCCATCGTCATGTTCTGCCCAGCCGGACTCAAGTTCTCCGAGGCCAACGTCCGATGCGATTACGATGAGAATGTTGCCGAGTGCCAAGGAAATTCTGGAGAAGGTAAGGGATTCAGAAACAATTCCGATTTTGCGCTTTTTTGCGAAAGCGTACTGTATTAAAGGCGCATCAATTTTTTCGCACTATTTTCCACGTGGATTTTTTCACTGAACTTCGTCTCTTTCTCTGCATTTTGGTACTTTTTCCACGAAAGCGTGGAAATCATTCTAATTTTCCGCTCCACAAATTGAAAACAATTCGAAAATGTACTGTATTAAAGGCGCATAGCTTCTATTTTGCGCTGGTCTCGCAGAGGAGAAGAAAATATTTTTCCACATGGATTTTTCTCTTTTTTTTCTGAAATTTTCCGGGAAAACTAGTGGAAAATAAAGAAAATAGGGTAATCTCCTGATTTTTTCTGACAAGGAATTAACGAAATGTTTACAGAGTCTGGAGAATCTTCGGGAGAATCATCTGGTGAGCAATCCGGAGAAGGATCAGGAGAAGCTTCTGGCGAAACCTCAGGAGAAGGATCTGGCGAGGAGAACCAATGCGTCGCATTGGACAACGGACTTCACGCCATCGGATGCTCGCCACGCGTCCTCTCCTGCCAGAACGGACACGTTGACATCTTCGAGTGCCCATCCAGCTTGGTCTTCAACGAGCAAACATTGATCTGCGACTATCCACAGACCTCGTTGAAGTGCCTCATCGAAGACACGCTCCTCATCGACGAATCCCCAATCAATCCATTCGATTGTTCCACCGATGGACTCTTCTCTGATGGCTTGTGCTCCACCACCTACCATCAGTGTACCTCTGGACAGCTCATCAACTTCAACTGTGCCGATTCCCGTGCCGTCTTCTCTGCTGCTAATGCCGAGTGCGTCGACTCGAAGTCACTTCTTCAATGCCACTAATTGCCTCATTACTTACTTACACTAACCCCCATCCGCTTGACGTATAATATTGCCCCCTCCATCCCTCACTAAATTGATTTGAAATCTGTATATATTTATTGCATTTTTCACATTGAAAAATGAAAAATCCTTCTGCAAATTGTGTTCTGTTTCTTTGCGAAATCGGCTTATCCGTCCCGCGTGGTTTAATTAGATTTTCTCGACGAAAAATCCGGCGAATCGGCTTAAATGAAGCGGAAGGAGTGCCAGAAGAATCCAATTACAAAGGAGAAGAAAACAAAAATATAAATTTATATAAGTTAAGAAAGAGACACATGGGAAATTCGATATATTCCAAATAAAACAAAAAATATCCGTTCGTTTTCGATTCAAAGTGGGAGAATGAGGTGATCGTTTACATAAAAAAAGAGTTGCATAAAAAAAGAAAAATCAAAATATTTTCCAATAAGGCGGCGGTTGCGTTGAATCCGAAAAATTCATTGCTTCCGCCTCAAGTGTTGCATAGTCTGGAGGTAAATCTTTGTATTGAGCGATGCTGCCCTCTTCCACTGGACTTGGAGTGTCACGTGGCATTTCAATGGCGAATTCTGTGGGAATTCTCATCGGAGGCGGGCGTTCTCGGGTGATCTGGAGTAGAATTATTGATTGATCGAATGGCTTTTGTATTGGAAGAAAAACTGAAAGATATCAACTTTTTGAAGCGGTATATCTCAGCTGCCATTGGTGGTATCAGAAAGTTGCCAACAGACTTATTGTTCATTTTTCAATTCTGAACAACTTTCTACTTGACACCTTCTTTCTATCTTGAAGGACAACTAAAAAAATACCTGCTCAAACATGCTTTCGTTTGCAACTACCGGAAATTCCGTAATTTAGGGGACCCAGTACTGTATGTTCAGAGATGTATATCTCTGTTGTCTTGGAAGCTATCAAAAAGTGATCAACTAAAGAAATGTTGAGCAAAGCATTTTGTACATTTTACTAGTTGACCTCATTTTGATATCTTCAAAGACAACCGAGATATGCTGCTCTCAACATACAGTACTCTATCGGCAGCGTTTTTTTTTTGAGACATATATGTTCAGAGCGGGATATCTCATTTGCCTTCAGAGCTATCAAAAAGTGATTAACTGAAGAAATGTTAAGCAAATTAATTCAAACATGTTACTAGTTAAAAATTTTTTGATAGCTTCAAAGACAACCGAGATACACTGCTCTCAACACACAGTACTCCATTTCATCCCTGCTCTTTTTTTTTCTCTCACCTGCGTCATATTCAAATTCACATCCGCCGGAATCCTGTGGCTCCTCATCGACGACGGCCTTCTCAATCCCATATGCACAGTTACAGGAGTTGGTTGACAAGTTATCGGAGATGGAAGGTGTCTCGCAACGAACATGCTCTCCACACGTCTCTGCAGTTGGATTATTTCTTCCGCGGCGCTGCTCTGAAAATATTGGTTAGTTAAGGTATTTGGATGAGGATGGCCAACCCTATAAGAAAGTGACTGCCGAATTCGAAACCGTAGGGAGTCTGCATCAGAGCTTCTGAGTTCATGAACAGGCCGGATATAGTTGGGTCTATAACAGTCCTTGAAGAAGCTCTTCAACCAAATCGCAGTTCTTCCAAATGGAATCCAGGGTCGGTATCGATGCACATTATTGATCATTTTCATCAAAATCGCATTACAATTAATCCGATAAGAACTCTCCATTAACTCTCCTCCAATCCCCAAATAAATCGTGACACCAGCCAGAACATGAGAAGAGCATCCGAAGAAGCTTATCGAATCGGTACTGGATGCTTGCACACTACTCGAGAGCATTTCATAAGAGTACCCCGTCGGGCTCTCCTTCGTGATATCTTGTTTCGAGAACATATGAAATTCCGACATACTACAGAACCCTCTAGCCGGGATTGAGACGGCTACAGTAGTCTCTGGTAAGAATATACTTTTTGTTCCGAACAGTGTATTCAGACACTGTTCCACTTCCACTCTATCAAAGTGATACGGTAGATTTGTCGCGGGCATCGGCCGGTCTACACAATAAATCGTGAATCCGGCCTGCTGGATTCGTGTGGTCGGCTCTAGTAAAACTATTCGTTTCGGAGGTCGTTTGATGAATCCACGTGGACACACACAACAATCCATGCCGGTTTTGGTGATATCCGCCTGGCTTTCGATGATACGGCCACCAATGCAAATGCATGTTAGGATCTGAAAATAAGAAGAACGTTAAACACCCGCGCAATCTATGTGGATCATGAAACGGGATAAACCTACTTATAGTTTTAGTGTGGGGAGAGAGTGTTTCTGAGAAAAAATATGATAACATCGGCTTAGAGATCTAGCTCGGAACGATTTGACAATAATGATGTTAGGTAGAGTGGAAAATAAGCATGGGGAATCAGGTGCAGGACAAGTTGAGCTTTAAATATTTTTCTCACGCGGGTAGGAATTTCCTATAAATTAGTGGTCTAAAAGTAAATGCTCCTGTGAGTGGATTCTGAAAATTTCAGCCATCACTGGAGTCTGAGAGTCTGGAAATCTTGAGGGGCCAGATATCCAGATAAAGATTTCCAGACTCTCAGGCTCCAGTGGGGCTGGTAATTTCAGAATCCACTCACAGAAGCATCTACTTTCATACCACCAATTTATAGAAAATTCCTAACCCATGTGAAAAAAATTCTCTTGTCAGCTGGCCAGTATAACTAACTGAAAACCCACTGTCCTGTCTGATTAGTCAGATTACTAAGAGTCTATCGTTTTCCATGCTCCTAACATTTTTCTCCCTACTCATGTTATACCAGCTAGTCTAGAAAAAAAAATTCTGAAATTAAGAAGCGTATGTCAAAAAAGAAATATGAGTCATCCCCTCACCGAAAAACGCCAACTAAAATTAGAACACTCCTCTTTGTTTGTTCTGGATACCTTAGCACCAACGTATATATTCTTTCGAAATCGACGCTAACTTTTAATTTTGGTCAGAGCCTTTGGCCAAGGATTGGGACGCTTTTTAGGCAAACTTTTTTGAGAATTCCATCAGTTTTTGGTTCTGCCGAGTTCAAAATTTTCAAATCTAGAGGAAATTTTGAAGAATAATTTTCGGATCCAACCTTAGGAATCTTGATTTTTCTCATCTAGTAAAATGTTCAAAATTTCATTTTTTTTTGTTAGTTCTTTGTCCATCAGAATACCTACAAATATTTGCAGATGCTTCTTGACCAACAAGGAAGTTTTCTAATTTTAGTGCAAGACATTTATTGAGAAGAGAGGGAGAGGAATGACGCATGTCTTTTGAAATATCTTAATTTCCAATGTTTTTCCAAAGGGGCTTCTCGAAAAAAGGACAAATCTTTTCAAAGAAGAGCTTCTAAACTAGGTAGGTTTTGCTCAATTTTTCATTTTTTGGTTTTTTTTTTGAAAATTAATTTGAGAACCTCGTTCCCCTGGGTCTTTGCTAAACTTTGATCCTCAACTTTTTGAAAACAAGACAAAAAACAAAAAACAAAACACTTACACTTGACACGACGAAAAATATGATGAACCATTTGACCAGATCAATTTCCACTCCCTCGATTATCATTTTATTGTTTCCTATATTCTGAAGAATTGAACACTTTAGGAGTCCATCAAAGACTGACAGGATAAGCCAAAGAGCTTGGTGAGAAAAGAAAAAGAAAGCAAAGGCAAAAAATGAAAAAAAAAGAAACTATGTGGTGTGTGAATGTGTCAGGAAAAGGACCAACACTACTACAAAGCGTATGAAATCGAGAGAAAAAAGATGGGAGCCCGTTGGAGCACACACACACAAAAATGAAGAGAGAAAGAGAGATACTCAGAGAAAACAGGGGGGATCCGAAGAAGAAGTGGAGGAGAAGAGGTGCATAAGCTTTGCTTTTTGTGCTCTCTCTTTTCCTCCAAAGATGGGGAGGAAAAAGATCATGGAAAGGAAGTCTTTGCACTTTTCAATATGTTGAATACCCTTCTCCCAAAAAAAGAAAAGAGATTAGCAAGAGAGGGGAACCTAAGAACCTCTTTTTCTTCTTCTTTTTGTTTGGTGAACCATGAAATGATTCCCGTTCGAGGAGTTTTGAAACTAACCCTTTGGGAGATAGTGGTGGTATTTTTAGGGAGTTTCGGATGATGCTTTGGTTGTATAATAATAGGAAAAAGAGTGAGAGAGAGAGAGGATTACTGTAGTTCCAGAGGTGATAATCCTGGAACTTAGGAGTACTGGATGTTCAGATCAGCTTATCTCGGCTGTCGTTGAAGCTATCAAAAAGTGACCAACTAGAGAAATAATCAACAAAACATTTTAAACATTTTACTAGTTGACCACTTTTTGATAGCTTTAAAGACAACTGAGATATGCTGCTCAAGACATACAAAACTCCTTAATTACAGGACAATGGAATAGAAATAGCAGAATCGCCTTGACAATTGGATCCTATATTATTATTCTTCGAATTGAAGATTTCAAAATTTGCCATAACCAAAAACGGATGGAATTCCCAAAAAGTTTGCCTAAAACGCCTCCCAATCTCTGACCAAAAGCTCTGACCTAAATGAAAAGTTAGCGGCGATTTCGAAAGAATATATACGTTGGTGCGAAGGTATCCAAAACAAACAAAGAAGGGTATTCTAATTTTAGTTGACGTTTTTCGGTGAGCGGATGACGCATATTTCGTTTTTGACATACGTTTCTTAATTTCGAAATGTTTTTTTTTCTAGACTAGCTGGTATGACATGAGAAGAAGGCTAACAAAATGGGAAATAGTGAATTCAGATTACAAAAAACCAGCCAGTCAAGAAATGAGTTAGGGATTTTCTGTGAATTGGTGGTCGAAAAGTAGATGCTTCTGTGAGTGGATTCTGAGATTTCCAGCCCTCACTGGAGCCTGAGAGTCTGGAAATCTTGATCTGGCTCCGCCCCCTTATAGGCGATTTCAGATGAAGATGTCCAGACTCTCAAGCTCCAGTGAAAGCTGGAAATTCCAGAATCCACTCACAGGAGCATCTACTTTCAGACCACCGATTTATAGAAAATTTCTAGCCCATGTGAGGAATAGAACTAGTATATTCCTATCCTAGATTTTCGGAACTTTAGCTCTCCATTTTCTGAATAAAATATAAATCTGTTTACTCTGTCTTGACTCAATCTGCTAGATTATACATGTAAACCTCGAGCCTGTGTTCTGTGGTTTAGCTCTCCTTTTTTCTCGGCATATCACTTCATGTTGCATTATTACCTATAATTTCATCGTAGTTTCTGTTTCATGATTTAATTTGAAAAGAAGTACTAGTCTAAAACACACACGACTAGAAAACTGAAGTTTTTTGGGGAGAAGTGAGTTTATTTATCATCGCTAGTAGAAAATCAAAACGGAAATGTTTTCGCTTCCGGGAGCGGCAATTCGTTTATCTACCTCCACTTTTTCTTGGAAAAAAATGGAGGGAAAAATAGGAAGCTGAGATTTGGCTAATCAGAATTTTCTTTTTTTTCAGAAGTTTTACCTGGAATTAGCCAAATCAAGAGGAAGGCACTTTAGTGGAGGGCAAGTTGTTAGAGGATGGTTTGGCTAGTTTTTATCTAGTCATTGCTCTTTGGATTCCTTATTTTTGATGTCCAACCAAAGAAAGTTTTTTTGCTTTACCAATACCTCCCATGAGTCCAGAGATACAGGTCCCCTGCGTTCAGAGAAGTACATCTCGGTCGTCTTTGAAATTATCAAAAAATTTCCAATTAGTAAAGTGTTCAAAATGCTTTGTTTAACATTTCATCAGTTGACCATTTTTTGATAACTCTGAAGACAGCCGAGATATGCTGCTCTGAATGTACAGTACTGGATGAGCCTCTATTACAGGGTGTACGGTTACTATTTGTTCAGAGCAGAGTATCTCAGTTGTCTTCAGAGCTATCGAAAAGTTATTAACTAGTAAAATGTTTAAAATGCTTTGCCTATCAAGTCTCCAGTTAACCACTTTTTGATATCTTCAAAGCCAATCGAGATATACAGCTTTGAAGCCCCGGTACTGAATCACATTGAATCAGTTTTTTCTTTTAATTTACAAAATGCACAAAAACTGTCTATCTATTATTATCTATTCAAAATCTATTCAAAAATCGGCAAGATCATTATACACATACAAAAAACACCAAAAAAACAAAAAATCATATGCTAAATTAAACATGTTATTCTGTGGGGAAAAATGATATACAAACACTCCATCTCTACATTTATCTATTATCTCCTCCCCACTCAATTCATGTGGATAGACAGGTCAATGAGTTGACGGTAAGGGTGAGTTTCGAGTGACGGAATTCCCATTTTCCTTCTTCATTACAGAACAATTGGATGGTTTGTTGAACGGCGGCGAAGAGCCCTTTGCGTCCTTTGTTGAACTGAATGTAGGTGTCCGAGTCGTTTTCTTTTGACATGCATTGAACGGTTTGGACCTGGAAATGAGGGGAATTAGGGTGACAGTTGGGATTTGTGGTCCAGAGTGCTTCAGGGAATTTCGGAATAGTTCAGAATCCTATGACAGACCGATATATCGGAAATGGCGTAATTTTGGCATAACCAGCACTTCAGAGCAGCATATCTCAGTTGTCTTAGGAGCTATCAAAAAGTTGTCAACTGATAAAATGTTTGAACTTTTTTGCTTAGTTATTTGTTAGTTGACTACTTTTTGATATCTTTAAAGACAACTGAGATATACTGCTTTAAACATGCCGTACTAACAAGACCAGCAATTTTTAGGTGTTTGTCGTTCAGAGTGCTATATCTCGGTTGCATATGAAGCTACTAAAAAGTT
Organism: Caenorhabditis brenneri; assembly: GCA_000143925.2. Classification (NCBI taxonomy): domain Eukaryota; kingdom Metazoa; phylum Nematoda; class Chromadorea; order Rhabditida; family Rhabditidae; genus Caenorhabditis; species Caenorhabditis brenneri. The sequence goes on along the minus strand of GL379797.1, from coordinate 891,145 downwards.
GTCAATTAGTTAATTGTTTGAAATTTTTTGCTGATTATTTTTTCAGTTTATCACTTTTTGATAGCTTCAAAGGCAACTGAGAAATACCGCTTTGAACATACAGTCTCCCTTAATTACAGGGCTTACGGTAGCTAGACCTAGAAAAGCCAGACTAAAACCCAGCAAATGACTAAATTTGGAGTATCATTGATTTTTTTGTAAAAGTTCAAAGGATATCTGTACTTACAAAGCATCCAGTTTCAGTGTTCCTTGTCTTATTGGTGCTTGAAATCCCAGCCTTTTCGGTTTCTTCGATTGGAACCATTAGGCAGGAGGTGCATCCTGGAAACCAAGGGTATCAAAGTTTGTAAAATTTGGGAGGACTACAATTCTAGAACCTTTCTAGGACTTAGACAAAATCTAGGACCCACTAGTTCCAAACTAACCTTTAGGTGGCAACGCGGTGCACACAGAAATCACAGAAATCAAGAGGAGCCCGATGAAAACAATGGAGGTGGAGGTCATGGTGTGTCCGTCAAACTGCTACCCAGTCTCGGAGAAAAATGAAATGTTTTCAAACTGATATACTCGATGTCAACCCGGGGGGCATGTACACCTCGCATCTGATCAAATATGGTGGAGGGTGCACATGGTTTGCAAGGATACGGTTTAGGGGAAGAGTGTGTTTGCAGTTGGCCTATTTTTGCAAAATGTTGTTTCCGGCAGTTTGGGAAGGAGAGGGTCTAGGAGAAGGTCAACCCGTTTTTTGTTTGTCGGTGTATAGAAGAGATCACGAACATCTGTTGATCAGGAGAAAAAAAACATGTCAAATTGTGTACAGCGCGCTATTTTTGATTTTGGGAGTTCACAGATTTGAAGATTGACAGTAGACAGTAGGCGCGGAGTATCTTTGCATTAGATGTCCACAAATAGTATACTTATAAGCGAATGTTCTTCTCACATGTGTTAGGAATTTTCTCTAAATTGGTGGTCTGAAAGTAAATTCTTCCGTGAGTAGATTCTGGAAATTCCAGCCTTCACTGGAGCCTGAGAGTCTGGAAATCTTAATCTGGCCCCGTCCCCTCATTGACGATTTCAGATGAAGTTTTCCATACTCTCAGGCTTCAGTGAAGGCTGGAAATTTCAGAATCCACTTACAGGAGCATCTACTTTCAGACCGCCAAATCGTAGGAAATTTCCAACACATGTGAAAAACCATTTCCAGACAGAAAGAGCTCGTTCCATGAAATCCTGGAAACTTCTATGGAAAAACGATCTCTATCTGCCGGGAAAGTGGCTGTAGAAAAAAGTCGTCAACTACAAAAATGAAGTTCGAGCTATTCTTGATAGCCCCGAAATTCTTCAGAGCCGTTGAAAATATTTTGACTGTGCGGCTTACGCTCGAAGTCAACTCAAATTGGTGCGAATCGGTGCAAGCCCGTATAAGAACTATCCCATATTAGAACTGACCGGGATTAGATCCTGGTACCTCCGAAGCATCTGATAATTCAAAAGTTGGACGAAATGTATAGGACCACATTGTCATATTCTGGGCAAAAATTCAGCCCCAAGTTGTTACTGCGAGCTAAAATATGGGCCGGTTCTGATCCGAAAAGTTCTAATACGGGACAGTTTCAATGCGGCCAGTACTAATGCGGGATAGCATCCTCAAACCAGCTGAAACATGAGTACTGCACGTGCTTCTTTAACCCGTTTTGCTACTAACTAGACGATTAAGCGCAAATCTTCATTATATCAGAAGATCCCTATACTCTTGGTAATGCCAAGAGCCCCTAGATCCAATGGAAAACTAGCTGTAGAGCTGGTCTCCAACTTCTCTGGCATAGAAATATATCACAAATTTATTTTTTTATTAAAAAATTCCTTAGGCGCTTCCCCTGAACTCAATATTGAATTTTCCCATGTCAAGCAACCTTCCCATGGACACCAAGACAAACCAAATATCTCCCAGTGATCAAGTAGACAATGCACAACTGTCATGTATTCAATGCTTCATGACAGTTAGTAGACATTGGCTACTCAATGAGTTTTTGGAGCAAAAAGAGCACACAAATAGCAAGGAATACTACAAAAAACTGTACGACTGAACCTATATTGTCAAAAGCTATGTCCCTTTCCTCCGCTCCTTTGTCCACCCGATGATTCATATATGAATATTCATAGGGGTCTGGTACACAATACATTCGGTCATTTTGATACAATAGAAAATACTTTATTTGATAAAACATTTGACAAAAAAAAAATAAAAAGAGTTGGCGGCAATTCAAAAAATCACTGAGTCTCGTCATCACTTAACACAATTTTGGGGAACACAAACCCTTTCTCCTGAATGATTTGCTTGTCAGATTTATAGGGAACCGTATACAGAAAATAGAGCGAGTTGAGGATATAAGCGAGTCGTTTATCCTCACACTCCGGATGTCCAGTTAGATCCAAGAATCGCTCCTCTTCCTCGAGTCGCTGATGCTCGGCGACAAGTTTCATCAACGCCATTTCCATTGTCTCAATGAATTCTTTGGAGAGGTAGAGACGCCAGATTAGGAAGACCGGGTTTTTGGTGCAGTCTTCGACGGTGATGGCACGGGCGGCGGCGATCACTTTCGGGAGGAGTTCCAGGAGTTTGATGCGTTGGAAGCGACAATTCCGTTGACGACATCCGACACAGAATAGGATTGTTGGCACGAGCCAGAAGTGAGGGGTCTGGAAGAATAAGACATGTCCTTCTATTAAAGCCCCCTACAGTAAATTTTTCCGGATGTTCAACTACACGGGGATCAAATCTGTCCTAGTATTTGCTCAGCTGTGAACCTTTTTCAGCTTGCTTGCAAACCGAGATTGACACAGCTAATGTCATGACCCCGAATGGAAATTGAAAAGTATAATTTAGGATTTCGGGAACGTTACTGTAGTTTTAAGGGTTACCGTGTTTTCGGAGCAGTATATCTCGGTTAGATTTAGAGCTATCAAAAAGTAGTCAATTAAAGAAATATTGAAAAAGACATTTTAAACATTTTACTCGTTGAGCATTTTTTGATAGCTTTGAAGGCAATCAAGATATGCTGCTCTGAACATACAGTGCATGAAAACCTGTGACAGAGGTAGACTGTATGTGTAGAGCAGCATATCTCGGTTACCTTTGAAGCTATCAAAAAGTGATCAATTAAAGCAATGCTAAGCAAGTTATTGTACACATTTTACTAGTTAAAAATTTTTTGATAGCTCTAAAGACAACCGAGATAATCTGCTCTTACAGGACTTACGGTAGACCAAAAAAATTTGAGTTTTTATAGAAAGCTAGGCCATTTTCTGGCAGTTTTTTGTCAGGTTCGAATAAAATTTAGGCTCAAATTTAACTCAAAATAGTCCGAATTTTCATCAATTTTTGTCTGAATTTAGGATTTTTTTCAAAATTATGCCACTTTTGTATTGGACATGTTGTCAGATTCATTCAAATCGTAGCATTTTTTGGATGCCTCAAATCATGTTGTGGAGGCCTGCACAGTACTCTATCTTCAGAGCAGTATAGCTTGGTTGTCTTTGAAGCTATCAAGAAACTTTCAACTGAAGAACTGTCAAGCAAATAATGTAAAACATTTTTATAGTTGACAACTTTTTGATAGCATCAAAGACAGCTGAGATATGCTGCTCTGAAGGTAGGTCTCTATTTCAGGTTATTGGATGATAATGGTACCCCATGTTTGCAGCGCTATATCTTGGTTGTCTTCGGAGCTATCAAAAAGTGATCGATTAATAAAGTAATAAGCAAATTATTTCAAACATTTTACTAGTTGACAACTTTTTAGTATCTCTAAAGCCAACCGAGGTATCCCGCTTTGAGCACATGCTACCTTCAAAAGCCACTCACATTAACATGATTGATGACATGCTCGTAATAGTATTGCTCCGTAACAAAATCAATTTGGCAAAGTTGGCATTTGTAGACACTTTTCATCGGGTAGGTAAACACAAGATGAGCCTGATCCATGATAATAAGATCTTCTCGAATTGAGGCTAGATTTGGATATGTCGTATCTCTCCAGACGATTGCAGCAGCTGGCTGAAAAAAATCTATAAGGGAAAGACCGCGAAATTCAAAAAACGTACATCGTGCCACGCGTAAAAGTGCTCCACCGTCTTGGTCAAGTCATTGAATCGTATCTTACACAACGGATCCGGACACGGATACTGGTTAATAGTGAAATCACATTTTTCAAGGTGCTTATGAAACACTTGCGGGTCTGAAAACCGCTTAACGCATCCCCAACACTCTTGAGCCGTCCACGGCGAGTGCTCCTTTCTAATGGGTTTCTCCATGTAGTGCTCCACAAACGGATCGTAATGGTCGAAACGGTTCCCGCAACAGAACACTTTGACAAACTCGTGATTGAACATGTAGTGTATCCGCATGTCCTGGGGGTCTTGGAACGAGTGAGGGCAGTCTGGGTAGACACACTCGAATGCTTGATTCTTCTTCTGGAGTTTTCGATCGTCCTCGTAGGTTTGTTTCAGTACGTTTTCTTTCGTCACACCGTTTGCTTTTTTGACCAGGGGCACTTGGAAGTGACGGGTGTTGTGGAGTCGCTGGAAATGAATGGGTTGTTGTATGTTGTTTGGGAGTCTAGCCCCTGGCGCTCCACTCAAATTGCGCGGTGATTCAAAATTTTTTTCCATCAATTTTCGTGATTTTTCTTTCGTAAAATAGAATAGTTTCCGAAAAAGTGTCTATTTTGAGCAAGTGCGCTCCACTCAAATCGCGCGGCGATTCGAATTTCAGACAGCCGAAATCGCTATTTTTCCATCGGTTTTCGGGATTTTTTTTTCGCGAAAATTGATTTTTTCGATCAATTTTGAATTTTTTGGTGAAAAATTCTGATAGACCCAGTTTTCGACTTTCTGGAAGTTCCCAATAATTGAATTTCAGCGAAATCAAGCAGTCTAAAAGCAAGTGCTGGCCGAAGAACCGACAACGTGATGGCCGCGATATCTCACCACGAAAACTACCGTATAAATTTAATTGCTACCGTAAGATTTATCGATTTTCAGCAATTTCCATCGAGTTTCAGCGATTTTTCCAGCTTTTTCTCAGAAAAAATAAATATTCGTTGAAAATAGATCAAAACTGATGAAACTTGTAAAAAAATAAACATTTTCGAAATTTCTTACGGTAGTTTTCGTGGTGAGATATCGGGGCCGTTAAGTTGTCGGATTTTCGGCCAGCACTTGTTTTTACACTGGTTGCCATTAAAATAGAAAAGTTGAATTACCGCCAAATTTCTGGATGATTGCAGCAGAGCGCGCTTACCACGAAAAAAAAACTCACATAAGCACATTTCCTAAAAACCACTCTTGCCGGTGTGATCTTCTTCAACTCGGCCGGCAACTTCTTGTACATTTTCGCGTTGAGCCCAATCAAATCCCAAAGTCTTGACTCTTCAAATCTATCCAATAACCTTTTCACTTCTTTCACAGGAGGACCATCCTTGAGGGGAGGGGATTGCTCATTTTTAGAAGAGGAAGGGATGTTTTTGGAGGAGGACTCCAATTTGAACATACAAAGAGACCGAACACCAGAACGATTGGGTTTCGAATGACTGACGATCGGAGTGCAGTGTTCGCGAAGGAGTTGACAACATTCACAGTCTTCTGGAGAGTCCTCGTCTTCTGAATCCTGTTTTTCGGGTGACCCCTCCTCGTTCTCGGTGTGGTGTGGTGGGGTGTTCATCTCCGGTGGAGAGCTGGGAGGCGTCAGTTGATCACCGGATTCGTGATGTTTCGGGGTTATGGTTTCACTCTGAAAATGGAAAAATTTACAGTAATCCAAAATTAATTTCATAGAAATTTTCCGAGTTTTTTACCTAATTTTTGACAGATTTTGATCACTTTTTCAGGAAAAATGTGACCTAATTTTGAGCTGAATTGACAATTTTGGACCGTTTTAAGCCTAATCTCAGCCTAGATTTGATTGAACTAGACCTTTTTTCTTTTAATTTGAGTGCCCCTGAAATTTCAAACTAGAATTGACAAAACTTGATCTATTTTTTGCCTAACTTCGGTCGAAGATTGAAATGAATCTGGCATAAATTTGACTGATTTTGACCATTTTACTAAAAAAAAGTGAGCTAATTTTGAGTAAAAAAAAAGCTGATTTTCAGACATAAATTGTCAAAAATTTGGCCCATTTTGTACCTAATTTGGGCCTGACCTCGCAAGGAATTTGACATAAATTTGAATGATTTTGACCATTTCACGAAGAAAAAAGTGACTTGATATTGAGTGAAAAAAGCTCAATTTCAGAAAAAATTGACTAAATTTTGGACCATTTTCAGCCTAATTTGAACCTGAATTTGGAACGAATATGACCTAAATTTGCCTGAATTAGACCTTTTTTTTCAAATTTTCAGACAGAAATTGACAGAATTCAGGCTATTTTCAGCCAAAGCTTGAATTTGGAAAGAATCTGGCTGAAAATCTGGCTGGAACGAATCTGGCAAGAGGAATCGCGTGAAATTTGACTTAATTTTTAATAAAATCATCTCCAATTTTACTGAAATTCAGGAAAAATCTGATCCAAAATTTCCCGAAATCTTCGTAAAATAAAACCGAAATTTGGTCAAAGTTTTTGGAATTTTTTTACTAAATTTTGGGCTCAATTCTGTTATTTTATGCTCAAACTTTAAGATTTTCCGGAAATATTTTTCAAAAAATATTTTCGAATTTTATTTTTTGCCCTAGTCTCGCCGGGAAAATTGAGAAAAAAATCTGACCAATTTCACTTTTTTTTATTTTGAAAAATTGAATTTTTTCTCAAATTCCATCAATTTTTTTTACCAAAAAAAAAAAAGGTTTTTTCCCAATTTTTTTCCCCAAAAATCAAAAAATTCTCACCTCTTGAGCATTCAACATCTCTTCCATCGAACTACGGCACAATTCTTCAATTATCCCTCTGAAAATCAAAAAACATTTTTTCAAAAAAAAAAAAAACTTTAGGACAATTTGAAACAAAAGAAAAGGCGAAGACGGCGACGACGACGAAAAACCAAAGGAAAGAGAAGAAAGACGATTTTGCATGACATAGACAAGACGAAATGAGAGAAAAGAACCCGATGGAGAAATAGTGTGGAGGTCATGAAGAGACGCAGAATGGGAAGGAAAAGAGTGCCGGTCTGTGAGAACCAGGAGGAGGAGGGGAAAAGAGTGGAGGAAATGAGAAGAGATGGAGGAACAATAGGGGGCGCGTAGAGACTGAATTGATGATATACACAAGGTCAAATATCCTTTTTTAAAAGGGCAGGCAGTGGTAGATCAAAATTTGGAGAAAAAATTGGTAGATCAAAATCAATCTAGGAGGTCTAGCCTAGATATTATCTGTCTTTTGAAGGTGTGTAATGAGAAATGGGTCATAAACTGAAGAGGAGGAGGACAGTGAATTCTGTTGCCTCTTCCATATACAGATGATGCCAATTTGACCACGTATAATTACCGTAATATTGCTTGAAGAAATGAAAACCATCCTAGAGCCCTAGATAAAATTGTTTACACACAATCACCATAGAAACTATAATAACCAAAAGACCCACCCAAAAGGGGCTTAAACAGATTTGTGGTGATGGAGGAAGCCACATAAAAATAATGAGATTGGGTGTATATATGTGCCAGGAAATTAGAATCGGATTATGTATACAAGTCAGGAGGAAATTGGGGGGAAATTGGAATAGATGATGAAAATAGAATAGATGGAAAACAGGAAGGTGATGGCAAGGTATTTGCCACCCATCAATTTTTGGGTGGCCTGATTCAGCCCGAATCGGCCTAAATTGGAAAAAAAAAACGTCCCGACTTGGCGGCCTGAATCGGCTCGAATTGGTCCAGACGGTCGATATCGGCCTTATAAAAAGATCCAGACGGCCCAGATTGGTAGAAAAGAATCGGCCTAAATCGGCCCGAATCGGTCCAGACGGCCTTAATCGCCTCAAACAAGTCCAGATGGCTTGGATCGGCCGCCTACATTGGTCCAGACGGCCTAAATCGGCCCGAACCGGCCTAAATCGGTAAAATCGAATTGGCTCTAATAGGCCCAAAGAGCTCGAATCGGCTTAAATCGGTCCAGACAGCCCGAGTCGGCCCGAATATTTTCAGGTGACCCAAAACGGGCCGATTTGGGCATTGTCGGGGCAAACAGACCGATTCAGTCCTCTTTGGGCTTATACAGATCGAACAGGCCTGTTCTGAACAAAAGGATCGATTCGGGCCCATTCAGACCAATTTGAGCCGATTTGGGCTGTTTGGGCCGATTTGAGCAGATTTGGGTTGATTTGATCCGTTCGGGCCGATTTAGGATTTGGGCCGTTTTGGCCAGTTCGGGCCGGTTTTTTTGGGACGATTCGGGTCAATTTAGACCAATCAGGCCAAAAAGGCCGATCCCGGCCTATTCGGGCGGAGTGGACTGGATAGGCCTTACAGAAATTTTTCAGTCAACCTCCTGAAGTCACATGCTGCCCAAAAATGATGAATTTCCAAACTTCCGGAACTTTATTTTCAATACTCAACAACGTATTGTTTTTCTGAATCATTTCCCATTTACGTCAGCTCACTTTACATATAAAAAGACCAATTTCTTATCAGTATCATTTTCAAATTATTGTTTACTTTCACTATAATGTCTCTTCTTTCTCCCCCAAAGAAGTTCGTGCTGAAACATCGATTCCCCCTAGTGCCCGGTATGGTGAACCGTGAAAAACGATACGGACCATCGGAAGTGCATTTTGGGATTCCGTGGTAATTTTTTTTCCAAAATTTTGGAAAAATGAAGGGACTTCGATATATTTTCTGTATTTCCAGGAGAATAAAAATCCAACGCTCCGGATCCCACTTTGCTGCTTTTCTCTGCTGCCAAAAAACCACCGAAAATTTTCAAGTGGTTTTTGAAATGAAGATTTTTTCTGTACTTGGAATCGAGAGGTCCCGAAAAACATCCTTCAAGATTTTGGATTTGAAAACTGGAAACGATGGATATGGATGGGATTTTATGAAATGGGATGATGTAGAGAATCACTTTTTGATTCGAAATTCGGTTTCAATGGAGTGCCACGTGGAGTTGAAGGAGGTGGTGAGACCCTCGTACAGGAGGTTTGATGAATCGGCGAAGGAGATGTCAGATGTGGTGTTGGTGGTGGAGGAGCAGAGGTTTCATGTTTCGAAATTGGTGAGCTCGAAAAAAAACTTAAAACAAAACGAAATTTTTTAGTTCCTCTCCTTCCAATCCCCTTACTTCCACTCCTTGCTTCTCGGGAATTTCATTGAATCCTCCAGCTCCGAAATCATCCTAAAGGATGTGAATCCAGAATCATTCCAATTCTTCTTGGAGCTTCTCCATGGAGAATCCTCAATTACAGAAGACAACATAGAATCCCTTCTCCACCTGGGTGATATGTTCGATTGCCCCACCGTGATGAGACGATGTGAAGAGTATCTTTTTCTGTTCCCCGGGAAAATTGAATTGAAGGAGAAGTTGCGGTTGGCCGTTCAGTATAGAATGAAGGATGTGAAGGTATTGAAAAAAATTGAATTAGAAAAAAAAGGATCTTTGTTTTCAGAGACAATGTCTACAAGAAGTGAAAACTATAGCTGATATTCCCGACATTCTTCCAATTCCTTTGAGGGAATTGAATCTGAGAACAGCCATTTCAATGCTGAAAACATTGTGATATGAAATATTTATTTGAATTTGGTAGAGGTAGTAAACATGATTGCATAATAAATTATTTTGATCCAATGACTAGGAGAGCAATTTGAAGTTCGAGCTGATCTGAAAATATATAAGTAAACAGTTTGTCAAAAACTTCTGAAAATGTGAGACTCTGAAACTTTGAGAAATGATCAAAAGATCAAAATAGACGCTGATGAACTGATAAGAAATGGGTGTTTCCTTGTGAAAAGACAACAAATAAACTAGCTCGTGATTTTACGATGAAATATTAGTCAGACTGGTTCTGGGAAATGTAGATTTTGGGGCTTTTTAAGCAAGATTAGTAGCTTTTTATCAAATTTCAAGAGTTTAGAAAAGAGAGTTATGTTAGATTTTCAACGAAGTAGGGGGGGGGGGTCCTGTGACAAATGATTGTTACAGTATCTGTAACCGAGGTGCTGCAAGTTTAGAGCAGTATATCTCGGTTGACTTTGAAGCTATCAAAAAGTTGTCAACTAATAAAATTTTTAAAATGCTTTGTTTAACATTTCCCTAGTTGATAACTTTTTGATAGCTTCAAATACAACTGAGATATGCTGCTCTGAACATACAGCACAGGGTGTACCTCTATTACATGCTGTAAGGTATTCTAGAAGGGCCTACAGTAGTGAGAGTCCTACAGTAGATTGCGGAAATGAACGGGTTTGGTCTGACAGAGGTAATCTACACACGCCCGCATTACTCCGGGAAATTTTGAGAGCAAGAGTTTCATATCTGCGTTAAAACTGATGAAGCCTTTCTGCCTACTCCTATAAATGCGAAGAATCTCATTTTTCGATTTTCGGGGGGCGGGGCTTATTATTGATTTCTTGAATGGAATGTCCCAGAAACGTGTCACGCTCAGAACTACATTAATAACTCGGCTCGGAATAGAGATATCGGTCTGAAAATTTGGGGGCACTCTGGAAAAGTCTGTCCCGCAGTGGCGACCAAAAGGCGTTGTAATTGGAGCACTGGGAGCCGATCTATAAGCTCCAGAACGGAAAGTGTTCTTTTCGAAGCGCGCGTTAGTACTGAGGGTTTTGGTGTTTATCGCACCTAACTCGGTCAGTTTTCGAGATTTTAACTTCTCCTTCAAAATTTAGATTGAGCATAAAATTCTCTAAATTGTAGTCAAAACCTCATCTAAAAATATTGAGTTTGAGCTTTGAAAACGATAAAAGAGTGAATCACCAAAAATGACCATTTTTTGGGTATTTTTTTCACTTTCCTTCCCAAATCTCGAGTTGGGAAAGTCGGATTGGTCTAAATTTTCGTTTCTGGGGGTATTTTGTGCTCCAGAAAAAGAATATGTGGTCTATGTGCTTCTATATTTCACCGATCCTTCGGGAATTCCGAAAAACTGAAAAAAAAGACTCAAAAACGCGTCTCTCCCCTCTTTTTCTCCACTTCTTTTTTTCAAGGTTTTAGGTCAGATTTTTTGGGAAAACCGAGGACCTTTGCATACTTTTTTGTAGAGGAAAAAATTCTCTATCGATTGGTATAAATTTCATGTGGGGTCTCAGTTGAAAAAATTCGCGAAAAACTCAAAAAACGAAAATTTAGTACTGAGGGAACCGTTCGAGACCGAAAAAGTTCGGATTTTTCTACTGAAACTTTTCTGTTTTTATGATAAAACATCATTCCAAACCGATATCTAATGGATAATAGGAGAAGAGATTGATAGGATAAGTATTGGCGAAGTTAGTTCTATTTCCTGATTGAACCCATCCAACTGTATACGAACGAGTTCTCTCTATGCACTCTCCGATCACTCACTCAAGAGACAAAAGACAACACACGCCACTCAAGTTAAACAATTCGACTGCCTGTCACCAACAGGCACGATTGGCGCAGTCGGATGCGTTGATGTTTGGAAAATACTCAACGAAGGTTCGAACCCAAGTGAACTATTTCGTTTTTTTTCTTCATTTAACCGCTATGACAATGATTTTTGACAACGTGTTGCCGCAGGATATGTTTTGAAATCTCACATACGTTCAGTTTATCAGTCCTGAAAGAACTGTAGTTTGGTGTTACTCGGCGAAAACTCATTCACTACAAAGACTGCATTTTACTCATTGGATGCACTTTGACTGCTCCATCATAAGGCTACTGCTTTTGAATCATCGTTAATCATACGTATTGTATAGTAAAAAATGTTGTTTTGCTTCCTGAAATGAAATTTGCCCCAAGTTACTGAGTGTTCCCCTGTCTCTATCAAATTTAATATTCATTGTAGAGCAAGTTTAGGTTTAGGGCTAACAGTTTTCTCAGAACAATAGAAATTTGATCATTATCATATTATCAAATGCACGTAAATTATATCTGACTCCATTTAATAGGGTCACAATGATCTGAGCGCTCATTTCAGATATAACCCCTATAAACACGGCGAAGCCGTGTTTCTTACGCGGCGCAGCCGCGTATCGGAGCGGCGCAGCCGCTCCCACGCGGCGAAGCCGCGTCTAGCAATTCGAGCCGAAGGCGAGAATTGCTATTCAGGAGAAGGATATTCCAGAGTTGTTGAAGGAGGGAAGGAAGGATTCCTGTGAGAAGGTGTTCGGAGATAGTGACTGTATGTTGATGGAGATTAAGGAGTTGTGTGGGCAAAGTGATTATGAGAAGTATAGAAAAGTGAGTTTAGGGTGGAATTTGGAATGATCGGCTTCTGTTTCAGGTCCAAATGGAATTGGCCAACGCAATGCGGCTATGCGAATTTGATACTACTTCTTGATTTTGTGACATAAAATAATTTTTTTATCGTTACTGTAAAAAATACGCAAGAAAGACAGAGAAAGGGGAAAATTGTGCGTTTTTGGAGGTCGTTGTATCAAAACTATTTATTGTCACAAATCTTGAACGCTTTCGCCAGATTCCTCAGCTCCTGAAATTTCCATATTTTTTTCAGATTTTCCATAATCCACCTTTACCTTCTGATACCTCGCCCCTTGTTTCTTCCCGCACATTTTCATTGTCTCTTTTATCATACAATCATCCTCCATGAAAAACTTTCCGCAATCCTCCTTCTCCTCCTTCACCATTCTCGCAATCATGTCATCCGTAGAAAATGGATTATAATCTTGATAACAAGTAGAGTTGGCAGCTCGGAGCTTGGCCTCACAATCTCGGAATTCTTTGAGAATAAATATATTGGCTGTACATTTTGTCTTGTGGTTCTTGATATCTTCAGAGTATTTCGTGTTGTTCTGGCATTGATAAGACTGGTCACATGAGAGAAAGTGTTCACAGTCTTCTAGGTACATTTTCATTTGCTGGTGATCTGTGGGATGGGTGTTGGTGGTCTCAATCATTTCGAGGAGGGTCTGGAAACAAAAAATCAATCTTTAGGGTAACCTTCTACAACTCAACTCACCGCTGTACAATTCAGCATAGTTAACACAGCTTGCTCTGATTCACAGTCAGGTTTCTCTACACTTTTTCCTAGTTAGGATAATTACTGTAAACTCTCCCATTCAGGCAACCTATGTTCAGAGCAGTATATCTCGGTTGTCTTTAGAGCTATCACAAAGTTGCTAACTAACAAAATATTAAACAAATCATGTTTAAGAATTCATCAGTTGAAAATTTTTTGATAACTTCAAAGACAACCGAGATATGCTGCCCAGAACATGCAGAACTAAGTGCTCCACTATTACAGGTTGTACGGTATTCTAGAAGGTCCTACAGTAGTAAGTACATACAGTAGCCAAAATGAACGAGTTTGGTCTAAATGAGGTAATTTTCACTGGCCGCATTAGTCTGGAAAATATTTTGAGACTAGGAGTTTCAGATCTTCGTTAAAACTGATGAAGCCTTTTGGGATAAATATCGTCTACCCTGTCATACAGGCTCCCTATGTCCAGAGCAGCATATCTCGGCTGTCTTCGAAGCTATCAAAAAGTGTTTAACTAATAAAATGTATACAACGTTTTGCTCAATATTTCTCTAGTTGACCACTTTTTGATAGCTTCAACTACAACCGAGATACACTGCTCTGAACTTACAGCGATAGTAACAGGATCTACGGTACCTCTGTTTAGGAAGGGACACCTACAGCTTATGATATTCTGAGCACTTTTTCAGCGATTTTCAAGTCTCATACCCACCTATCCCTCCACCAAATCAATCAGCTCCAAAAACTCATAGGTCGGTGGTTCATCATTCATCGCATCGAATCTCTCCTTCGCCGCCTCTTCACAACTCTTACAATGCTTCACTTCGAATCTTCCATTACCAGGATTCCATTTGAAATGTTTAATGACTCCAAATTGATCATTTCCAATCATTATTGGCTTCTTCTCGATCTCACAGAACTCCACTTTCAGAGATTTCAGGGCATTCAATGGGATTTTTTGGTTTTTGACACTTGATATTACTGGTTGCTCTTCAATTGCCTGCTGCTCCTCATCCCAAATACAATCCGAACATTTCACTCTTTCCACTGCATTTTCCTTGTCATTGAACACAAATTTATCGATTTCTCCCAACTGATTATTCGTGATTAAGATCCATCGATTCCAATATTTGCACCATGTCTTCCGAATTTCCAGATCCTTCCATTGAAATGGCTTATAGGTACTTCCCTCTTTGAATGCCTTATTAATCCAAAACTCGTTGAAAGTGTATGGGAAACCAAATAAATAAATACAAAATCCAGCTAAATATTTGGTATTTCCACATTTGAACCATGTGATTTGCAAGTTGTTCCTATACATTTCATAAGAATATTCTCCGGATTTCTGATCTCTCGGCTCGAAATCCGTGGGCTCTTTTCCACATTTAAAGTATTTTCTGGGGATTGAAATAGCCAATGCTCCATCTGGAATTTTGAAATTTGAACTTCCGCCAATCTTCCTTCCATAATGCTTGTCAAGTATAGCTTGTAGTCCGGAGTTCCATTTTGGGAGCAAGGAGCATCTGGAACGGGGAGTTTTTGAGCAGAGTACAACTGTATCCTCGTGCTCGAATCTTGAAGTGTTAGTTGATTGTTTCAGGTAGCGGAAGGTTTTGGGGAGGGGTTTAGTATTGGGAGAGTCGTTGCGTTTTCTGGCAAAATACCACACGATCTGAAAGAGGTTGAGTTAGGCGGAAGGACGTTGGTCAGTTTTGGTTTGCCCAGCAATTTGCCAAATTGCACGGCAACTTGCCGATTGCTTGCTAAATGCGTACGGCAAGCAAAAGGCAAGTTGCTGTTGCGGCAAGTTGCCCTTTTCTCAGGCATCTTGCCTAATTTTCTATCAAATTGCAGTTTTTGCTGGCAAATTGCCGCTGACCAACGGCAAACTTGCCGAAAATTCTCTGAGATATGTGGCGCACTATCAAAGTCACCCTCAGTCAATTCCTATGTTTTCCTTACTAAAATAAATCTTCCACTCACCAAAAAAGCCACCAAAATCACACCAAACGGCCACAGTTCCTCAATTTTGGGGGGCTCAGCTGGTTTTCCGTCTGATGAATGAACCGGTTTGTAGTTCCTATTTCCAGAAGCCACAATAACAAGACCAATAGACATTCTAAATGTGAATTATGAGTTTTTAAGAAATTTTTTGGAGGTATTTTTCGAAAAAAGGTAATAAGAACCTTTAGTCACAAGTAATAAGAGCATGATGAATTGGTTTATTGAAAAACAAAGACACATCAGAGCGACCGTGACAACATTGGTTGCCCTGTCTCATCGCCCACCACCACGGAAAAATAGGTTGGGGGTCTATCACGATTGGCTCTATTCGTACATCTATGACACTTCTCCACCGTCATCACATCCTGATTATGATTCCACTCCTGATGATACGCACCATCCGGTTTGAACGCCGTCAACATATTCCTTCTGGCCACTCTACAGTACTCCACAGTAAGCTCTCTCGTATGGAATCCCTCGATTTTCCGTTGACTCCTGGCTGGATATTTCGTGGAATTCATACAGTCTTGAACAAATTTCAGACGATAATTCACTCCCCAATCCTGAGGATGACGAATGTAGATGCACAGACCAGCGATGTATCGGATATCGTCTTCAATGAAGTAGGTGACCTGGATCCGATGGTCTCCATACATTTGAAATCGGAAGTGACTTCCACGAATTCTTTTCCGAAGTGGTGCAAATTCATGACAGAGTTTTCCATGTACAAAACCATCCATTGCAATTGAAATCGTGCATGCATCATCGGGAATCGGTGTCTCCTTTACCAGCTTCGTCGAGTGTGAATCGGTATCCAGAATCTTCAAATCGAATATCTTTTTCATGATAGAATTCATCCTTTGAATAGCGTAATTTGGCAGAAGTGGATTTCCAGGTTTATAACTATCACAGTAGATTTTGACTTGTGGGATTACTCGCTTCCAGACGGGATCTTCTTTGATTCGTCTTAGGATGGAGTGGTGGAGGACATAGGGCTCGTCGCTGATTTGATGAACCCATTTGGACCTCCAGTATGCGGAGTGGTATTTGAAGAGGAGGGAGATCCAGTAGCAGATCTGAATAAATTTTATGATTTAGTGAAAAAAAAAACTAAGCACGTTTGGAAGATTAGGACAAAAATTGATTACGAAAGTAGTTGGTTAGCGTAACTCCTTCAATTTTGGCATACCAAGTACTACGATATGTTTAAAGCAGCATATCTCGGTTGTCTTTGAAGCTATCAAAAAGTTGTAAACTGAAGAATTGTTAAACAAAATATTTTAATCATTTTACTAATTGACCACTTTCTGATAGCTTTGAAGACAACCGAGATATAGCGCTCTAAACAACAAACACCTAAATAGGCCTGGTCCAGTTAGGACGGTACGTTTAGAGCAGCATATTTTGGTTGCCTTTGAAGCTATCAAAAAGTGGTCAACTAAAGAAATGTTAAGGAAAACATTTTGAACATTTTACCAGTCAACATTTTTTTGATAGCTCCATGGACAACTGAGATATACTGGTCTAAACATAAGGGCCTCTACTACAGGGTTAACGCTGGTCCTGGTTGATCCTGGTGAAGACAACAAGAATGGTTCCTTGTCCCCCCGAACGGAGTTTCGGAGCCCCACTCAAAATTAAAGTAGAGAAAACTCACAAATCCAATGCCAATGACATCCACAACCAGTATAATTGACCACCAGAACGTATTGATTAGATCGGTTAGGCAATGCGGGAAACCGGGTTCTGGTTCCAATTCTTCAGTTGATAGTTGTAGTATTTCTTTCAGAGTTTTGTTCATCTGGAAATAAAAACGTTGACTTTAAGTGACAAAAAAAAATCTTCAAAATTTGAACAGAAAGCAGCGCCAGATGGTCCACAAAGCCTCGAGTTTTTTTTTAGGCTTCCAGCTCAGCTCGGCGCGTGGTAACCATGGTTTCTTGGAAGAAAATGTGTGCATGTCTTATATTTTACGACGGAAATGCAAGTCAAGCATCAAGAAGAGCTTTATTTTTATAAACTTCTGAAAAATGGCAAAAAGATAGGGACTGTGGTAGGAAAAGCACCTAAATAAAACAAACAACTGGGTGTAAACCCGATGAAAAAAGAGCTGAAAGCTCTAGAAAACTAAGAACAAGGATGGGGAGAAGTACAGAGAAAACAGAAAAATATATGGAGCAAAAAGTGTCTAGACAATATGAATTGTCGAGGCGTATGATGGTGGTGGGTCTTGTCGTTTGATTTGCTCCATTTCCAGTCCTTCACATAATCTTCCACCCCGGGAACCATCGTCTTCTTCCACTGGAGCACTCGCCACTTGGCTCATTCTTCTCATTCTCCATAAATACATTTGAGCTGCCAGGAACGACGACTCACGGATAACGTCCAACGGAAATTCCTCGTCACGAAGTCCAGTTTTACTCAAATAAATACAGTAACCTGCCGGATAGCTGACACCTCCTTCCACATAATAGGTGGCTTGAATCTTTTGATCTCCGAACATCTGAAACTCATAGGAACTTCCAGGAGCAGGTCCATCGATTGGCTCGAATTCATGCATCTTCCTTCCATGTTTGAATCCATTCATTTTGATTGAGATCACCCGAGCATTCTTCGGAAGTGGACACTTTTTGCCAAGTCTTGTCGAAGTTCCATCATCTTCATGTATTCTCAATTTGAACAAATCAATCATGAACTTATTGAGTTTTGAGGAAGCACAATAGGACTTGAAGATGGGTGAACAGAGAATACGGACATCCGGAATGACATGCTTCTTGTGATCGTCTCCTTTATACTCATATAATCCTTCCTGGGAGAATGGAATCATGGGGGTTTTCTTGACTTCAGTAGTTCGTTTTGAGCGACGTTGAGCAAGGTATTTGAGGGCGAGGTAGATGTAGAAGATGATCTGGAATATGAGAATATTGACTCTGTTATTATAAAGGTACAGTACTCATCCAAGCTTATTTGAAGGCGCTGGGCTTGGTATCGTCACGAACCTTCACTCCAGCAGTGGTGGCGGTCATTTTTCGTCACAAGACCAAGCACATGCGCCTTTAAAAAAGCTTGGAAACAGACCGCATTTTTTTTACAATAATGAAAATAACTCACCAGAAAAACAAAAGCCAATCCACAATATGCCAGAAAAATCCAAAATCCCGAGTCCATTTTTGACAGAAAACACAGGAGTCGAAATGGTTCGTTGAATATCAGTACAGGGAATGAGCGGGACCAGGTTGCGGAGAGGACAATAAGGAGTGACAATGAAGTGAAAGAGAGGGTAGAGTGAAGAAAAAAAAAACAATATAGTCCAAATACCCCCTCCGAAGAGGTCAAATGTGCTTGGTTGTTGTTCGGAAAGGCGGTAGATCAAAAAATATTTTGAGGATTGTGCGCGTACATGAATATACCTGGGACATCCTTTATTATTATAAACTCAAAAAATATTAATAAAAAGGAATTTGGGGATGGAAACAAGAAATGATTGAATAAAACTTTCCTAGATACATAAAAATGGGTGCACAGGGGAAAAAAAAGGAGATCGATGGGGAGAAAACAAGATAAAACGGGCTAAAAACCTAGAAAATTCTATTTTTGGGTTACTGTAACTCTCTACACTATATAAACTGTCGAGTGTGTAAACCCGATGAAAAAAGAGTTCAAAGCTCTAGGAAACTGAGAACAAGGATGGGGAGAAGTACAGAGAAAACAGAAAAATATATGGAGCAAAAAGTGTCTAGACAATATTAATTGTTGAGGCGTATGATGGTGGTGGGTCTTGTCGTTTGATTTGCTCCATTTCCAGTTCTTCACATAATTTTCCACCCTGAGAACCATCGTCTTCTTCCATCGGAGCACTCGTCACTTGGCTCATTCTTCTCATTCTCCCTTGACACAGAGCTAGCCACCACGACTCACGGATAACGTCCAACGGAAATTCCTCGTCACGAAGTCCAGTCTTACTCAAATAAATACAGTATCCGGCTGGATAGCTGACACCTCCTTCCACATAATAGGTGGCTTGAATCTTTTGATCTCCGAACATCTGAAACTCATAGGAGCTTCCAGGAGCAGCTCCATCGATTGGCTCAAATTCATGCAGTTCCTTTCCATGTTTGAATCCATTCATTTTGATTGAGATCACCCGAGCATTCATTGGGAGTGGACACTTTTTGCCGAGTCTTGTCGAAGTTCCATCATCTTCATGTATTCTCAACTTGAACAAATCAATCATGAACTTATTGATTTTTGAGGAGGTACAGTAGGACTTGAAGATGGGTGAACAGAGAATACGGACATCCGGAATGACATGCTTCTTGTGATTGTCTCCTTTGTACTCGTACAGTCCTTCCTGGGAGAATGGAATCATGGGGGTTTTCTTGACTTCAGTAGTTCGTTTTGAGCGGCGTTGAGCAAGGTATTTGAGGCTTTCGTTGATAAGGCTTATGTTCTGTAAAATGAGATTTTTCTCTTCTTAACACCGAATGTAACTCACAAATCCAACGAAGATCAAACCAAGAATCGCCTCATAAATCCAAAATTCCAAGTCCATTTTTGACAGAAGACACAGGAGTCGAATATCAGTACAGGGAATGAGCGGGACCAGGTTGCGGGGAGGGTAATGAGGAGTGACAATGAAGTGAAAGAGAGGGTAGAGTGATGAGAAAAAACAACATGATCCAAATTCCCTCTCCGAAGAGGTCAAATGTGTTTGGTTGTTGTTCGGAAAGCGATAGATCAAAAAAAATATTTTGAGGATTGTACGCGTACATGAATATACCTAGGACATTCTTTATTATTATAAACTTTTGAAAAATGGCAAAAAAGTTGGGATTGAGGTAGGAAAATGCTCCTAAATATAATACAAAAAATGGGGTGTAAACCCGATGAAAAAAGAGCTGAAAGCTCTAGAAAACTGAGAACAAGGATGGGGAGAAGTACAGAGAAAACAGAAAAATACATGGAGCAAAAAGTGTCTAGACAATATGAATTGTCCCGTATGGTGGTGGTGGGTCTTGTCGCTCCATTTCCAGTCCTTCACATAATCTTCCACCCTGGGAACCATCGTCCTCTTCCATTGGAGCACTCGCCACTTGTCTCATTCTTCTCATTCTCCATAGATACATTTGAGCTGCCAGGAACGACGACTCACGGATAACGTCCAACGGAAATTCCTCGTCACGAAGTCCAGTCTTGCTCAAATAAATACAGTATCCTGCCGGATAGCTGACACCTCCTTCCACATAATAGGTGGCTTGAATCTTTTGATCTCCGAACATCTGAAACTCATAGGAACTTCCATGAGCAGCTCCATCGATTGGCTCAAATTCATGCAGTTCCTTTCCATGTTTGAATCCGTTCATTTTAATTGAGATCACTCGAGCATTCTTCGGAAGTGGACACTTTTTGCCGAGTCTTGTCGAAGTTCCATCATCTTCATGTATTCTCAATTTGAACAAGTCAATCATGAACTTATTGATTTTTGAGGAAGCACAATAAGACTTGAAGATGGGTGAACAGAGAATACGGACATCCGGAATGACATGCTTCTTGTGATTGTCTCCTTTGTACTCGTACAGTCCTTCCTGGGAGAATGGAATCATGGGGGTTTTCTTGACTTCAGTAGTTTGTTTTGAGCGGCGTTGAGCAAAGTATTTGAGGACTTTGTTGATGAGATTTATGATCTGGAATACGAAGATATTGTCTCAGGTATTATGAAGGTCCAGTACGCAGCCGAGCTTTGTTAACTTTTTCAAATAATAATGAAAATAACTCACCAGAAAAACAATAAGAAATCCTTCTATCGTGCAAAAAATCCAAAATCCCGAGTCCATTTTTGACAGAAGACACAGGAGTCGAAATGGTCGTTGAATATCAGTACAGGGAATGAGCGGGACCAGGTTGCGGGGAGGGTGATGAGGAGTGATGATGAAGAAGGAAGGAAACAGAGTGAAACAAAAAAAATCGCGGAAAAAAAATTTGAATAGATCAAATGTGTTTTGTTGTTGATCGGAAGCTGGTAGATCAAAAAAAATTTGAATATTGTACGCGTGAAAAAAAACTATTTTTCGAGCAATACTCATGTGCCTGAAATTTCTCATGAGACTGCAATTTTGTTTTTCAAATGCGCGCTTTCCCATTTTAGAGCCTTTTATGTCTAGGCTTGTAGTTCATAGTACCGACTACCGTAATCCTGTAATAGAGGAACCTTAGGTTCAAAACAGAATATCTCGGTTGTCTTAAAAGCTATCAAAATGTGATCAACTAGTAAAATGTTCAAAATACATTGATAAATATTTCTTCAATTGATCACTTTCTGATAGCCTCAAAGGCAACCGAGATATGCTGTTCTGAACTTGCCGAACTAACTGGACCAGGCGTATTTAGGTGTTTGTTGTTCAGAGCGTTATATTTCGGCTGTCTTTGAAGCTATCAAAAAGTAGTCAATTAGTAAAATGTTTGAAATATATTGATAAATATTTCTTTAGTTGATCACTTTTAGGTAGCTTCAAAGGCAACTGAGATGTGCTGCTTCGAACATACAGTGTCCAAATTTCAGGAACCTGAAAATCTTTTTAGCTGCTAAATTCGAAATTTGGAATTTGATATATTATTCGGAATAATTAGTGGCAATTTGACTCAAGTACTAAATTAACCCTTGAAGATTTTGTCGGTGAGGACCTAAACAAACTGAATTCTGGCTCACCTGGCTCATTTCACGAGCTCCTCTTTTGACTTGTACCTGTTAGTTGCCGCTTCATCTCCAACCTTTCAATCCTAAATAAAAAATCTAGGGTTCTTTATTCAGTTTTTAGAGATATAGGAATGAAGGATCGTTCAGCCATTTTTTGAGAAATAGAATCAGAACCATTTTGGAATTTTATAGTAGTTTATTGTGCAGAAAAAAAATGAAGAGATCAGTAATAGGAGAGATTGGGAATAGAGTAATGAGATCAGAGTAACATCGATTTATTATTAGAGCGCACTTTCTATATTTCCACGTCATCAGCATTCACATTTTCCACCTCCACAATGACATATCCATCCTTCTGAATTCTCTTCCCCAACGAAACCGTATCCACCTCGGATCCCAACAACGAAGATTCTTCCGATGAAGCCAATGGTACGATATTTCCACGAAGAGATTCTGGAGTCATCGATGGGTTTAGGGAAAGTTCTTCGTTTTCTGGAGACTTCGTGTAACCAAGATTCGGGGGAGGATCATCGAGATTTATGGAGACAGATTTGGACTCAAGAATTGGAGTTTCTTCTACTGCTTCCTCATTGACCACGGTCACTGCTATCTCTCCTGGCTCTTTGTTGGATTCAGAGTGAGCTTTTCGTATCAGCTCCAATCTCAATCTTTCTCTATCCACTCTCAGCTTTTCCAAATCATCACCAGGGAAGACTGAGCTTTCACACAGGGCACGAATAGCTTTTACTGGATAATTATAGCCATGATCACATGGATTCTTGATGAAAAGACAGAATCCAGCCACGTAGACTTTGTCATCTTCATGGTATCTTGTCACGATACATCGATTGTTTCCATACATTTGGTATGTATAATGACTCCATCGTTTTGCTCCTCGAATCGGATGAAAGTGATAGCACTCTCTTCCGTAACCGAATCCAGTCATTGCTATTGCCACTACCTTCGAATTATCGGGTATCGGAATAGCCCATCGATGCCATTCAGCTTGACAGTCGAGTGAATTTCGATCGTATTTAAGAGGTCTTTCGATTTTCAAAACCATTCGAACGATAGAGGTTACTGCATTCACTGAATACAAATGGTGATGTGCTGCGTACTTCAGCTCACTTCCAACATAGACTCGTGGCTCTGGAATGTTGGGTCTTCTTCTCCATTCGTTTCCCTTGAATTCGTCAAGAAGCTCAGTCTGGATTGGAAGTTTTGGTTTTGGGACTGGGCGGCCAACAAGGAGAGAAGATTTGTAGGCGTTGCGGAGATTTTTGAAGTGAACTAGCTGAAAAATGAAGGAATTTGGCACTCTAATCGATTTCTCGGGTGTTCTAAAGTCATGACACGGGTCTGGGACGCCTTTGAGGTTTTCAGAAACACAGGGGACTCTATAAAATATTCGGAGCTCATAACGCGGTCCACGGCTCATTTGAAGTCCAGGAAAACACCCGGAACTCAATAAACTTTTTCCGAAACTCTATCAAATACTCGGAACGCGGAAGAAATACCCGGGACCTATCACTCAAGTCTGGGACGCCTTTGAGGTTTTGGGAAACACCCGAGATTTCCGATGCTTGAAAATAATTTTCCGATTGTTACACAAATCGAATTTCTCCTCCATCCGTATAAATTAGCTTAGAAAAGACAGAACTAAGCATTTCAGAACAACAAATCGAGTCGGAAGAGCCCCGAAACGTCTGTCCCGGGTGTTTCTCAAAATCTGCTCTTCTCAAAATCCAAATTATGAGTTCCTTATTTTTTTGAGTCCCGGGTATTTTCTCAGGGACCCAGGTATCATATATGAATCCAGATCATTTTCTAGAGCCCCAATTTTTGAAATATCCGAAAAATCAATTAACTCTTGTCCCACCCACTTCCCACTTACCCAGAAACAGCCAACCACGCAGGAGAAAAACACGGATACCGCAAAGAGGCTTATTTCCACCGGTGAGATATGATCTTGAAACCATGCACCCCATTCTGATATGTCATCCTCGTCCACATACCATGTTTTACCACCCCTTTCGTATGTCCAATAGTTTACATTTGGTTGAGTTGAGTTTTCATCGTAAGCCCGATAGTTTTTTTTCATCTGATTTAGGTTTTTTTGATAGGAGAATTTGAGAAATATTAGATATGAAGCTGGATCAAAACCCGAGGATTTGAACAAAAAGAAAAAAGCTCGAAATAAGTTTTCATTGGATTCAAAAAATAAGTTATGAGAAATAAATAATCGAGATAGAACTGAAAAAAAATCACAGAGGGAATGAGGCAAAACAGAACCGATTTTGATTAGAACTGGAAAGTAGTCACTGGTGAGTTGTGGAGCAGGAAAAACAGAAGTCTGAAAAAAATTTTTACTAGGTGAGTTATGGTATCGTTCATATAGTAAATCAGGCAATTTAGGTGCACCCAGTACTGTCTGTTTAGAGCAGCATATCTCGGTTGCCGTTAAAGTTATCAAAAAGTGGTCGACTGAAGAAATTTTAAGCAAAATATTTTGAACATTTTACTGGTTGGAATATGTTTGATAGCTTTGAAGACAAAAGAGATAATCTGCTCTAAACACAAAGGTGTGCCTTAATTACAGGATTTTCTAGTTAAGCAGATTTGAGCTGACATTGAGCAGGCACCACACAGTCAAAAATTTTCCTACGGCTCTAAAAAAATTGGGTGTAACGAGCATAGCTCAAGCTTCATTTTGTAGTCGACAACTTTTTTTGTGTGACCACTTTCCCGGTAGATTGAGATCGTTCATTTAAGAGTCCGTGATTCCTGAGGAAGCTGTTTTGGAGAGCTCTATCAGCCGGGAAAGAGGTTGCACAAAAAAGTTGTCAACTACAAAAATGAAGTTCTAGTTATGCTCAAGGCGCTCAAAAATTTTTAGAGCCGTTGAAAAATTTTTGACCGTGTGGCGCATGCTCTAATTCTGCCTAAGCAAGTTAAAATCATCTGAAAACCAAGAGTGCTCGTATATTTTTGAGCAATACTTCGTATGGCTTAATGGAGCTAGATGCCATAAATTTTCTATACGAATTTTTCGAAATTACATCAAAAAGTTCAAAATTCTGTCTTTGGAAGCTCACCTCTCACCCACTCAATACTCCAACAACCGATCTGTCTCCACCTTCTCCACCAGACCTTCTTCCTCATTCTCCTTCTTCTCAATCCTCCTGCCTCTATTCTTCCCAACATACTTCTCAGACTTCACACAATCCATCACAACCTTCTCCTGATACAAATACCCTCTAGACTTATTCGTCTCCGTGTAAATACAGAATCCAGCCACATAACTCTTCCCGTCCTCCACATAATTGGTCACTTGAATCTGATTTTTTCCAAACATTTGATATGTAAAATAGCTGTCTGGATCTTCTCCATCAATCGGTATAAAGTCATGACACTCCTTGCCATGCTGGAATCCATCCATTCTTACAGAGACTACTCGATCACAACTTTTGATTGGAAATTCTCCTCTTTTCTGGTTGAACATCGGTCTTAGACACCAATTAATATCCGTTTCGGAGCTCATCCACACTTTTGTTTCTTTTCCATCACAGTAAACTCGAAGCACCGGAACTCCATCTTTCAGATAATTCAAGTTCTTTGAACATTCCAGTCCATCAAGGGAAAATGGGATAATGGGTTCTCGGGTGACAGGTCCGATACGTTTTTGGTCTGCAGAGAAGAGTCGATGGATTCCGAGAACCTGAAAAATCGGAATATACCGTAAAACTTAATAAGAAGTACTAATTTTTCAGAGCCGCATATCTCAATTGTCTTTAGAGCTATCAAAAAGTTATCAACTGATGAAATGTTTAAGAGGCATTCTGGCTAATTGGTGAGGAAGCGCCATTATACCGTTGGCACACTTTTTTCAAGATGGTTTTTTCCGGTTGATGTATTGTATGTATATGACCCCTGGTCCCCTAAGTACAAAACACAAACTATGATTAGGCTCCGCCCCTTTCCTACTGTAGCCGAGCACAAAATCGTAAAAAATGAAAAATTTTTCCTGAAAAATATTTTTTTGAAATTCAATCGGGAATCAATTTATGACATGTTTTTAAGCATTTTTTGTGTTCAGACCAACTTTCCAGCTCTCCTCCTTCATGGGTAAAAATTCGATTTTCGGTCAAAAAACTCAATGCTTTGGCTTTGTAGGGCTGTCCTGAAAAATTTTTGAACTGTGTTTGAGACAAATCATATAAATTTTGAAACCTTATGTCTAGGTGGTCAAACCATAAAAAAATGAGGTCACGTTTCGCACTGCCTCAAAGCCGATTTTTGGCAAAGTTTGCAAAAAATCCCTGAAAATCAACGTACCCCCCTCCATGGTGAAAAATGTCAAAATCACAGAATTGGCTAATTTTTTGTTCATGAGTAGTACTAATCATATCTAACTACCCCACAAAAAATTAGAGCTATCTGATTCGTCTTTCTGATTTTATAACGAATTTTGTTATCACTATACCAAAATTCCGTTATCTGGCTTTAACCCAATTTCCTGAAAAATTTTTGGACTGGAGATATAGTTTTTATGTCTTAAAACAATTTCCCAGATTTGTCACTTTTATTTTCACACACAACTAAACAAGTTTCCGTTTTCTTTCTGAGTTATTTCTGATTAAATATGAATATCCCCAAGAACAACTCATTGAGCATGTGCCTGAATCAGTTCATCCATCTAAAACAGAACGAAATCGCCTATTTTTTGTGTGAAAATAGAAGTGACAAACCTGGAAAATTGTTTTAAGACATAAAAACTATATCTCCAGTCCATAAATTTTTCAGGAAATTAGGTTAAAGCCAGATAACGGAATTTCGGTATAGTGATAACAAAATTCGTTATAAAATGAGAAAGACGAATCAGAAGGCTCTAATTTTTTGTGGGGTAGTTAGATATGAGTAGTACTACTCATAAACAAAAAATTAGCCAATTCTGTGATTTTGACATTTTTCACCATGGAGGGGGGTATGTTGATTTTCAGGGATTTTTTGCAAACTTTGCCAAAAATCGGCTTTAAGGCAGTGCGAAACATGACCTCATTTTTTTATGGTTTGACCACCTAGACATAAGGTTTCAAAATTTATATGATTTGTCTCAAACACAGTTCAAAAATTTTTCAGGACAGCCCTACAAAGCCAAAGCATTGAGTTTTTTGACCGAAAATCGAATTTTTACCCATGAAGGAGGAGAGCTGGAAAGTTGGTCTGAACACAAAAAATGCTTAAAAACATGTCATAAATTGATTCCCGATTGAATTTCAAAAAAATATTTTTCAGGAAAAATTTTTCATTTTTTACGATTTTGTGCTCGGCTACAGTAGGAAAGGGGCGGAGCCTAATCATAGTTTGTGTTTTGTACTTAGGGGACCATGGGTCATATACATACAATACATCAACCGGAAAAAACCATCTTGAAAAAAGTGTGCCAACGGTATAATGATTCCTCACCGATTAGCCAGAATGCGTCTTAAAATAATCTGCCTAATATTTCTTTAGTTGATTACTTTTTGATAGCTTCAAAAAGAATTGAGATATGTTGCTCTAAGCATACAGTACTGCTCAGGGAGCTTGCCGTTTGTTAGCTGCGATTTTCCGCATTTGGCGAATAGCTAGCAAAAACAGCAATTTGCCAAAAGATTGGGGGCAACTTGCCGATAATTCCCTGCGTAGGTAAAAAAAAACTCACATGAGCAAACATGAATAACACCAGCAAGCCTGTTATTATAAAAAAAGCTGGAAGAACAAATCGGTCTTCATCAATTCTGGTCTTATCGTAGTACTCCGTACAAACTGCGATAAGTGATTGGTTCATCTGAAATGGAAGAGGTGAGAATTTTCATAGATTAGGTTATGAAGATATGAAAAAGTATTCAGAACTTGATTGAATAAAAAAGTAGATAATGAAGTACAATAATAAAAAATTTTATTTTTTTGTGAAGAAGTGAAAATTGGAGAATTGAGCAATGTAATTTTGTTCTAAGCCATCTTTTCTTTCACTGAATCGATAAGGAGACGTGGGCTGTCTTCATTCTCCACCTCCGCCGTCTTCTTTGATCTGGCATCATTGGTTTGTTCACTTTTCAAAGCATCCATTTTTCTTTTCCTGATTACCCAATAAAAAGCTTGACATATTCCAATTGTCTGAGAAAAAAATGATTACTGATTGTAATATCAACTGAAGGAAAACTTACATAAGTGATACCAAAAAATATGCCAATCGCAATTAAAAGTTTGAGAGGCATTGTGTTTTTTCCTTTTGCAAGTTCCTCCGGACGAATTAGATCGTATATTTGTTGCCGAGTTAAATTTAAGTTACGGAAGTAATTTGTACAAGTAGTGTGTAAATTGTCCTCGAACATCTAGGATAAAGAATGAAGGGTCCTTAAAAGAAGAGAGAAAATGCTATGAAGGTAATCGAAACGCTCAGAACTTGACTGAATAAACAATCGATAATGAAGTATAGTAATAGAATAAGTTTATTATCTGGAAGTGAAAAATCAGGGAATTGAGAAAATGTGAATATCAGAAGAAATTGATAACTTGAGCTATTTTCACAAAGCGCCGTCAGAACATAAATGATTAGCTATGCGTTTCAGCTGATTCAAGCTAGTTCAAGCATGCACCACAGAGCCAAAAACCTTTCGACAGCTTCAAAAAAAAACTCCAAGAACATTGAAAACAGCTCGAACTTCATTTTTCTAGTTGACAACTTTTTTGTGCCACCATTTTCCTGGCAGATATAGATCGTTCAATGAAGAATCTGTGATTTCTGAGGTAGCTATATTAGCCGAGCTCTATCTGCCGGAAGAGAGGTTGCACGAAAAAGTTGTCAACTACAAAAATGAAGTTCGAGCTATGCTAGATACACAAACAAATTTCAGGAGTCGTAGAAAATTTTTGAACTGTGTGGCGCATGCTTGAAGTTGGCTGAAATCAACTTGAACACGTAAGCATTACTATGCATTTGGACGGTACTGCATTTCGTGTTCAGCCAAAATCTTGTCTATTAACGGAAGGAAGCCTTCTTCATTTTCTATTTCTGCTGCCTTTTGTAAATTGATAATATCATCGATAATATCATTATCATCGGTTTGTGGGAAAGTGCACTTCTTTTCAACCAAGCTCTCCGCTACTGCTGAACCCTCGACCTCTCCCGGCATTTTCGATTCGGCACCAATGGTTTGTGCCCTTATCAAAGCATCCTTTTTTCTTTTCCTGATTACCCAACAAACGCATTGATATATTCCAATAGCCTGAAAAAAAAATGGTTCATTGGTTTCGAATTCAACTAGGGACTTACATAAACGAGACAGAAAAATATGAAAACCACACAAAAAATTTTGATAAGTTTTGTGTTGTGTTTTATTGTATACTCCTCCGGACGAATCAATTCATATATTTGTTGGCGAGTTAGTGTGGAGTTCCGGAAGTAATTAGTACAAGTCGTGTGTAAATTGTCTTCGGACATCTGGAATAGGGTATAAGAGCTTCTAGAAAGAATAAGAATGAGAAGATACAAGACTGGTATTCATAACAGGTTGAGACAAATCGAAACAACAAAGCAAGTGTTAGGTAATCATTAGTTTTTATTGGGAATAAATCCGAAGAAAATAGGAAATAACTCGAAGTTGAAAAAAAATAAGTTGACTAACCCGGTTTTAAAGAAAGTGAAAAAACTCAATTAGAAAGATAAAGTCAATGTGCACATACAACATGGTTAAAAAATAAGAATTATCAAAACTAGGCCATCGGCGTACCTCAGCGAACCGTGGCATTATTCAATGAACCTCGAGCACCTATTCCAACTTTTCTTGCTCTGTATTCCTTCCAATGCTCATTAATGAATCCGAATATCGCAAACCCCTAATAAATTATCGAATTTATTAGAAATCAATTAAGAAACTTACATAAGTCGCGAAAAACACAAGCACAATACAAATCGTTTGAAAACGAATTCCGCCTTCTCTTGGGTAAATCAGATCATTCACTTCTTGCTGAGTTAGTGTGGAGTTGCGGAAGTATTCCGTACATACCGTAAGTAAATTATCCTCTTCGGTCATCTGGGATAAGGTATAAGAGCTTCTAGAGAGAAGAATAATGAGAAGATACAGGATTGGTAATCATAACCGGTTGAGACAAATCAAAACAACAAAGCAGTTAAAAATCATATTTTAATTGGATTTATCTCCGAGGAAAATGAAAGAAAATTCACAGTTAAAGGGGGATGGAA
>GL379797.1:817969-844327 GCA_000143925.2 Caenorhabditis brenneri | reverse complement strand
ATTTTTTTCAGATTTATCATCATCAACTTATATACTAGTTTTCAAATATTCTACCCATTGAACTCAATTGCTCATTGTTTCATTAATATGTTGTTGTCATCGGAATACCGAAAATGTATCAAAGAATCGTTCAAATGCTTCAATTCTTGTGGGCCTGATCAAGGAAGTTCACAATCTAGAAATAGTGAACCGACAAGAAAAGTGACAACTCGGATGACCTAAACTTCTGTCTTTCATTCTTTGTGTTTTCATTTTCTCGAACAAAACTTTGATCCAAAAATATGTATACACTATGAATAATTCAATCACAACTCAATCACGTCTAGTGATATATTTTATTACCCAATCTATCCCACTTATTCTATTCTAGTTTGATGCAGAACCTATCCCGCGTTGGATTTCCGTGTTTGTTGGCTGGAGTGAGACGTTGCATCCGAGGTATAGGAAGTTGTCGACGAATTTGATTTTTTGACTCTCAATCTTAGTTACTTTGCTTTCCTCTATTGGTCATTCACTTCCCGTCGATGGGTAACCTGTAATCTAGCTTCTCTCCTCTTTCCAGTTCTTCAATAACATACGATTAAACAAATCAAAATGTGTTATTTAAAATGAGTGCGCCTGTCAGCTGTCTGTGACAAACTCAAGCAATTTGGGTGCTCAGAATACTCATAAAGGCAAATGAAAGTCGACGATATACGCTATTAATTTTTTGCAAACCTCACTGAGCCAGTTAAAATTATTTCGTTATTTATCTATGATATTACCCGTATATCCACTGATAATTCATATTTAATGCCTAGGCCCCTCCCAGAGGAGCTACAGTCAAAAGAAGTTGAAAAAAGGTTTTTTTTTTCGTAGAAAACTAGATTTTTACCCTGGAAGATGATGTGCTAGAATTTCGGCCTGAACACAAAAAAAGCTTCAAATAGTGTCAGTGATCGATTCCCATCAAAATTAGAACAAAATATTTTTGGAGAAAAATATTTATTTTTGGCACCGAGGATTCTGTTTCACCAGGAGCAGGGGAGCGGGGCTTAACGAAAAATGTGTCATAGGTCTTAGACATGCCTAAGTACCTACCATATAAAATTACAGATCCAACGGATCAGTTTGACTTTTACTGTACAGTGCCCAAGAGGCCCTAACTCGATATTCACAGAGAACGTGTTTTAAAATAACCTTTATGAATAATGTCTAACGTTTTGTAATAAAAACTCAGATATCACAAAATCTCTGCCCTATTAACAGAAAATCTCTTTTGACTCTGCGTCTGAATTTGCTCAAGTCTCTTATCCTCTTGTCTTCAGCGCAACAGTCACATGACGTCATTGTTCTGTACTTATAACATATTGAAACCCGCGCTTTTTTTTTCATTTTTTTTTCATTTTTTTTTCATTTTTTTGCATAAAGGTATCCTCCCTTTATATATTTTTATCGCATTTTTAAGAGATTTTCAAAGTCTTCGTTCATTTTTTTTTCCAGTCAAACGTTTCATCGCTCCCAATTTTATCAATAAATTTGGGAATTCTATTGAGTTTCCAGTTAACCTACGACACCACTTTGTATAAAGAAACGATATTGTTAAGCAGTGAAAAATGAGAAGTGAAGATAAACCTGGAGTATTTACATTTATTGTGAGTTATTAATAGAGTAATAGTGAAGTTTTTTCGATTTCATTTTTCAAAAAATAACTTCCCTTGCTCACAACACTCAGAAAAACTCAAATTACTTATTCCTAGATTATCTGCATCATCATCATCATCGCCTTTCTCCGCAAACTACTTATCAAATTTCTGGAAAATCTTGCGGCATGTAGGGTTGGCCCGATAACTAGAACTCCAACCATCCTATTCCCTCGTCACAAGTTCACAGTCAAGGAGAGCCACGAAGGAGTACGGTTTCTATGTGGATACAATACGTTTAATATCAAGAGAAAATCGAACAGCCCCGAATTGAATGAGAAGCTTGAGACACTTTTGGAAACGGTCGGATGCTCGTTCGTTTACAGAGACGTTCGTGTGATAATGATCAAGATGAATGGATTTGTTTATGGAGCACAGTGTCATGATTTCGAGCCAGAGGGTGGAGCAGCTTCCGGAAGCTATTTTTCATATCAAATGTATGGAATTGACCGGATCCAGGTGACCAATTATGTGAAGGATGGTGTTAGTTACCTGGCTGGATTCTGCATTTACATTCAAGATCATGATTCGTCTCCATCCCTTTATCGAAAGGATATCGTTCATAGAATCATGTGGGCTGCTAAGGGAGCACGTTTGCCACCAAGAACAAAACAAATCCTAACCGAAAACTCAAGCGGTAATGTGACATCTACTATGCTTGGGAATGGAGAAAACTCTGAACAAAGAGCACAACAAATCGTCACCGAAAACTTTCCGACCACCAATTGGAGTGTGAAGTATTGTGAATCACTACAAAGAGAAGTAATGACGACGACGAGTGATGGTACAGTGTTTCATAAGGAGTGGGATAACACGCTGAATGTAATGACAATTGGAAAATGTGCAAGATGTGTTGAGAGTGATCAACCACCGGAGTATACTACTTTGTTTATGGAGTGATATCTTTTTTGATGGTTTTTTTTCGATCTGCTTTGTTAGTTTCTTGTTTTTGAATCTCTAATAAAATATTTTTCAATTCTTCGTTCTGAAATTCGAGAAAGAGAAATCATACAGAAGCACCATTATGGTCTGTTCACGGTACAATACGACTTGGATTAAACACAGCTACAACGCAATCTGAGTTGAGTGTCTCAAGAGGAAGTTCAGGTTTGAATATTAATTCATGAATATACAAGAAATGACATCATCGCAGGAAAGATAACACGGATAGATCTGAACAAAAGTAGACGCAAAGTGAAAAACCAAAAGACATTTGGGAAAGAAAATTTTAATCAGAAGGGCATATAGTTTTTTCATTGCGAAAAAATTTTTTCCGAAAAAATTCATTCAAGTATCGCAAAAACAAAATTTGAAGGCCTGGAATGGAATACCATCATGAAAGATTATTGAATCAATTTTTCAAACATGGAGCTGCCAGACTGAGAAAAGAACTTTTAGATGAATTGTTGATATTGTCCATCTTTATCCAGCCAGGATTTCCTGCCGAATGTCCGGTTATAAAAATTGGGGGAGGCTCTAATCTGGGCATATTGACGACGTAGTTCTTTTGCTTGTTTCCAAACTTTCGCTGATACCATTCGATGATACGGTGAACCACAAGTACTAACATTAAGCATATCTGAGATAAATTTTGATTGGATAAACAAAAAATTATTTTAAAACAACTTACAAATATGAACAGGATAACCCCAAACGCTACTTTCTGGGTATAGATCTCACGCTCTGTTAGCGGACGGGATCTTTCGCAGGATCTGCTACGAGCAAAATACATGGGTATTAGAATCGAATAGTTCAGAAACACTTAGTGAATATGATAGAAATTGAATATGGGAGGATGGTTCAAGGCGAAATATAAATATGGGTAATGACGTCATTTCCTTGAGAACTGTTGCGCAGAAGAGAGATCTAAACGAAGTTAGACGCAGGGTGAAAAGCTGTGAAATTATTCATAGGGCATAATTTTCACTGTATCTGATTTCTCCTGTTTTTCACTCTGCGTCTGTCTTCGTTCTAATCTATCCGTGTTATCTTTTCCGAAACTTTCCCATGATGTCATTTCTTGTATAATGTGATATTCAAATCTGAAATGGCAGTCTGTGAATCATTTTTTATCCAACTTTTTGTAATTTCACTATTATCTATTTTCTGAATAGAGCCGCCAATTGTATATAAACGGAGAGAACAGAGAGAACCAACGCATATGAAAGAATATCCGAAGCGAGGTGCGTCCGGAGATCCATACACTGATAAAACCAGTAATAAAATGATGTTCAACCTGCGTTAATACTCGACATTATACATAATTTTCTTCCACATTTTTGCAGATTTATGTAGTTTGTATGATTCCGCGATAAATTCTTGCTCATTTTCTCATGACTCTTGAACTTTCAGTCAAGTACCACCGACGACATCACTGTGGATAAAGGAACAAAATGAACGATGAAGATATATACTACAAAGTTGTGGGGTATTTTGGAGTTTTTGTGAGTTTTTTTTTTTGAGAGATGAACCAACGAATTTGAAAATCTAACTTCATACTAGATTCTTTCTAGATTGTCTTCGTCGTCATCCTTCTACTCTTCGAACTTTGGAAACATCTCATCGATGTTGGTCCGATAACTAAAACTCCGGTTACTGTGTTCCCTGATCACAACCTCACAGAAGAAGCGGTACAAGAATTCCCCGAAAACGTTCCAACTTTGAACTGCCGAGAAATCATGAGGGCTGGTAGGCTTGAGAATGAAAAACGCTCTGTGCAAGAGACTGAAACCACCGCAAGCTTGGATGTATTATCTACTAGGCTCGGAAATGAAGACCACTCCGAAAACTTTCCCAAAGCAAATTGGATTGGGAAGTTTTGTAAAATTCTTCGAAGAGATGTAATGACGACGACGAGTAATGAAGTAGTCTATCATAAGGAGTGGAATAATACGTTAAGTGTAATGAAAATTCATAAATGTGTAGAGTGCTCTAAAAATGATCAACCACCGGCTTATTCTACTCTGTTCATGGAGTGATCTTTTGGTGTTTTTAAAATTAATTGGTTTCAAGTTTTTAATAAAACCATTCCTGATCTCAATTTGTGCACAATTTGTGTTAAGATATGCAATAACTGTTCCGATACCGTCAGAACTATGCTTTTTTAATATAGAGTCTCTTTTCGCTATGGGTCTAGTGAAGGAGTCTGAGTGACAAGGTTTAGATTGCGCCTAGAGGCGCTTCGGCAATACTTAATGTTATCTGAGTACACATTAAGTAAACATTATGTTTTCAAACCTTCATTTGAGTATCGTTAATCGAAATTTATAGTACTATAAAAAAAACAGACGCAGCAGAAAAACTCTCAGATGGATTCTTGATATTGTACATATTCCAATGGATAACAACAGTTTATTATTCACAAAGAATTCTAAGAATTACTTGAATCATTCGAAAACAATGTAGAATATCTAGGTGGTTGTGTTTCATTATTAATCTCCGAGCACTTTTCACATGGATTTCTTACAAACTCCATCAATTCTTCATCCAATTGTTCATGAATAATCTGCCCATTTCTCTCAAGAGTGGTCACATATTGTTCCACATCAAAGCAAAATTTACTCGTCCAATTTTCTGTTGGGTCTATCCTTGGCGTCGGTCGCTCTATCATTGGCATATTCATGGACTGATTTTTTTGTTTCTTTCCATATTTTTGCATGCAGCAATCACTGAGGAAGCGAGCCAAACAGCGGCATATCTAAAATGAAGTTGAATTGGATTTTAAAAAATGTTCTAGAGAACTCACGAATACCAAGAGAAAACATCCAATCAGTATACACAGAGTCTCGATTATCACGCGGCCAGGATCTGTCGGCGGGCAGTTTTCTCCGCAATTTCTACGAGGAGGTGGAATAAAACCCATTGGCATGAAAATAATAGAAATAGAGTGAAGGTAACATATAAATACAACTAGTGACGTCATTTCCGTGAGGACTGTTGCGAGAATGAGAGATTTGAACAAAGGAAGACGCAGAGTGAGAAACTAAGGGAATCTTCATTGAACAAAGGAAGACGCAGAATGTAAAAGTCTTGAGAATCTCTATTAATAGGACATTGTTTTCACGGTATCTTATTCATTGATGCGTATTTTAACAATAGGTACAAATTGATATAAAATATCATATGACTTAAAAAGCCCTGAGTACAAATAGATAAATTAATAAATCAGTTTAATAAAAAAAACCAAAAAAAAAATTAATATATCACTCCATGAACAAACTAGTATAAGCCGGCGGTTGACCATTCTTGGAACATTCCACACATTTATCAATCGTCATAACACTGAGCATATTATTCCACTCCTTATGATAGACTGCTCCATTACTCGTCTCCGTCATTACTTCTCTTTGAAGTGTTTCACAATACTTTCCTGTCCAATTTGCGTTCGGAAAGTTTTCGGGGAGGATTTGTTCTTCATTTTCGAGCATATTAGATGTCGAATTCCAGCTTCCGGTGAAGGGGTTAGGTGGCTCAGTTCCTGGTTCATAGCGAGCATTATATTTCAGCTTAGACGTCTCCATGATTTCCCAGACGACCTCCTGTTGATAACTGACGGGTGAAGAATTTTGTTTAACGTAAATACAGAATCCAGCGAGATAACTGACACTATCCTCCACATAATAAGTCGCCTGTATTCGGTTGTCTCCATACATTTGATACGTAAAATGGCTTCCTTGAGATGCTCCGCCCTCTGGTATGAAATCATGACATTCTGGTCCATAAATGAATCCATTCATCTTGACCACTATCACTCGAGCTTCGTTGTAGACAAACGAGTATCCAACTAACTTCAAAAGACCTCCAAGTTTCTCTGTTAATCGATAATGGTTCGTTCTGCGAATATTGTGTTCGCATAGAAATCGTACTCCTTCAGGACTCTCATCAACTGTGAACTTGTGACGAGGGAACACGATAACCGGAGTTTTGGTTATTGGGCCAACAGCAGTTCCAGCCTTATATACCCAAAGAAGATAGATTAGAAATAGGATGAAGACGATGCCCTAGAAAAAGACTATTGTGAAATTCTTCGAAACATTTTAAATAAAAAAATAAAAACTCACAACATAACTCACAACTATTAAGACGCAGAAACCTTCTTTGCTCATCAGTTTTGTTTTCTTTGTTAACTGAAAATTCAATAGGTATGAGGAAATGAGAAAGAATTTATTGCGGAA
Source organism: Caenorhabditis brenneri (assembly GCA_000143925.2). Taxonomy (NCBI): domain Eukaryota; kingdom Metazoa; phylum Nematoda; class Chromadorea; order Rhabditida; family Rhabditidae; genus Caenorhabditis; species Caenorhabditis brenneri. Next base: position 837,471 of record GL379797.1, on the reverse strand, counting down.
TCAAACAAAGAAGGTCAAAATTCTCGAAAAATATACCACTTTTTCATAGGTAATCCCAAGTGAGGTACGAAAGAAGGGGGAAGAATATGTATAAAAGAAGGGAAGGAAGCATGGGTGAGAAGGGTTTCGAAGGAAAGGAAAAAGGGGAGAGAGAAAGGAGAGGACCACCCGGTCACTCGAAGCTTACATAATGAGGAAGAGAGGGTCATACGAAGAGAGAGGACCAATAGAGTTTAGAGTGGGGGAAACCAGCACGTCACGCACTCAATAGCCGTAGTTGCGAAATCGGCGTAAGTTGCGAAACGTCGCAGTGGCAAATTAGCAAGTTTCCAAGTGACGTGGAGCATAGAAACATAGATGAAGAGCCTAGTTTCAGTGATATCTGAATGATTTTTTCGAACTTTAACAAGAATTTTAGATATTAAGAATAGGTTTATTGAAATCTTGAGAACAATTAAATAAATTTTTATACAAAAGCACCAATAAAGAAATCACTCCATGAACAGAGAAGTATAAGCCGGCGGTTGATCATTCTTAGAACACTCTACACATTTGTCAATTGTCATTACACTGAGCATATTATTCCACTCCTTATGATAGACTGCTCCATTACTTGTCTCTGTCATCACTTCTCTTTGAAGTTTTTCACAATATTTTCCTGTCCAATTTGCGTTGAGAAAGTTTTCAGGGAGGATTTTTTCTTTTCCGTTACATGTCACATTCCAGCTTCTGGCGGAGGAGTTCGGTGGTTCGGTTCCTGGTACATAGCGTGGGTTATATTTTCGCTTATTGGACTTCATGATTTCCCTGACGACCTGCTCTCGATAACTGGTTGGCCATGAACAGTGCTGCTTAATGTAAATACAGAATCCAGCGAGATAACTGACACCATCCTCCACATAATATGTCGCCTGTATTCGGTTGTCTCCATACATTTGATACGTAAAATGGGTTCCCGGAGCTGCTCCGTCCTCTGGTATGAAATCATGACACTCTGGTCCATAAACAAATCCATCCATTTTAATCATTATTGCTCGAGCATCTTTGTAGACGAACGAGTATCCAGCTACTCTCAAGAGGGTTTCAAGTTTGTATGTTAATCCAGGATTGTTCGTTCTGTGATCTTTGTGTTCACATAGAAACCGTACTCCTTCAGGACTCTCATCAACTGTGAACTTGTGACGAGGGAACACAATAACCGGAGTTTTAGTTATTTTGCCAACTTTACGAGCTGCAAAACACTTCCAAAGCAACAGGAGTGGAACGATGAGGATAAGGACAATCTAGAAAAAGACCATTAGGAATTGAAATGTCTGACAAAGGAATGTTTTTTCACAAGGGTTAAGAATTCTCTATGAATTAATGGACTGAAAGTAGATCCTTCTGTAAGTGGGTTCTGAAATTTTCAGCTCTCACTGGAGCCTGTGGGTCTGGAAATCTAAATCTGAAATCGCCACATCAAAAATGCAATAAAAACCAGGGGCCGGGTCAGATATTCAGGCTCCATTGAGGGCAAAAAATTTCAGAAACCACTTATAGAATCATCTAGTTTCGGACCACCAATATATAGAAAAAACCTAACCCAAGTGAAAAAAAACATTCCCTTGTGAGGTAACATTTTCGAAATATGTTCAAATAACTCACACACAACGTGAGGGTGATTATAAGTCCAAAGAGTTTATCATCACGGATCATTAGTTTTGTTTCCTTTATCCACAGTGATTTCGTAGGAGGTGCTTGACTGAAAACTTAGTATATAGTTATGAGAAAACGAGCAATAGTTTATTCCGGTATCAAACAAAGGAGGTCGAATTTATAAAAAAATATATACCACTTTTTGATAGGTAATATTAGGTGAGAAAAAATATGAATGATGTCACAATGTGCACGGTGCAGAGGTGCGGTTGAATTTTTTTTTCGAACGATTTTCAAAATCTCTCAATATGAAAATCTTATATATATATATATACATACATATTTGTGCTACAGAAACTATTGAACAAAGCCTTACTACTCCTTCAAACCTGATTATAAAAATAATAATAAAGAGCAAGAAAGAGAGAGAATAGAGAATTCTCTTTGGAAGTATGAATGTACCAAAAAAGGAAAGATTATGTAGAAGAGAAGGAAAGGAAGCATGGGTGGGAAGGTTCCCGGAGGGAGAGATAATGGGAAAGAGGAAGGAGACGACCATCTGGTCGCTCGAATCTTTCATAATGAGAAAGAAAGGGTCATCCTCACCGGAAGAGAGAGAGAGAGGCATATAGAGGTTAGAGTGGGGGAATACAACACGTCACACCATTTGCCCATGCCTGGTAATGAATTGGAACGGAAAAAACGCTCTCCGTAGGCTTATATGGTGAACAATAGTGCCTCGAAAGAGGGGGGGGGGGGTCATTTTGCTCTTCATTGCGGCCCTTTCTAACGGTCTGAGAAAGAGAAATAGCGCTTGAAGCTTAGAAGGCCCCGGTATTATAAGGGCATCTGGTTTTTTGCAAGATGTGTTGTTATTGGAGTATACTTATAGTATGTCAAATGGTATGTGCATGTGAGAATCCAACATATTAGTTACCAAGCCTTCGTTTGAGGAATTTTAGCAGAATTCAAGGTTATCAAACTTTCATCAGATTGTTCATCTGAGAAGGGATAAATCCGTTTGTTAAGCCTTGTTGCCTGTAGAGGTATCAACAATGGAAAGTCAGTCTAGAATAAAGAGTGAGGAAACTAAGAGTACAATTGTACAGAAGCAATTAGTGATGGTTACAAACTTAGCAATAGATCGGTAATTCAGAGACAAGTGTTCCTAATTAAAGCAGTATCTTGTTAGAAACAAGATAGGAAATCTGAGAAAAACTTTATTGATGGGGAAGAGCTTTCGTTGTAGATGAATAATCATTGCAAACTTTATATGGATTTCGAAGAAAATTATATTGAAAATCGGTTTATTAAAAACTTGAGATTATTTGAATAAATTAGTAAATAATTTTACAAAAGCACCAAAGAAAAATTAATTAATTTATCATTCTACAGAAGCACTAAAAAAATTGAAAAGCACCAAAAAAGAATTCACTCAATGAACAGAGTAGCATAAGCCGGCGGTTGATTATTACTAGTACATCCTACACATTTACTAACTGTCATTGCACTTAACGTAATATTCCACTCCTTATGGAACACTGTCCCATTGCTCGTCCGCGTCATTATTTCTCTTCGAAGTGTTCCACAATACTTCACTTCCCATGTTCCAGTTGGAAAGTTTTCAGGGAACTCCTCTTCTTCTGCACCTTGTTCTACACGTTCTAGCATAATGGCTTCATCCAATATTCTCTTGATGACCTGCTGTCGATAACTGGTTGGAGAAGAATTTCGTTTAACGTAAATACAGAATCCAGCCAGGTAACTGACACCATCCTCCACATAATAAGTCGCCTGAATCCGGTTATCTCCATACATTTGATATGTATAATAGCTGCCCGGAGCTGCTCCGCCCACTGGTTCGAACTCGTGACACTCTCGTCCATAAACAAATCCATCCATCTTGATCATTATGGCTCGAGCTTCTTTGTACACGAACGAGTATCCAGCTACCTTCAAAAGTGCTTGAAGCTTGCTTGTTAATACACGTGAATTCAGAAGATTTGGGTTTTGGTACTTATGGTGTTCACAGAGAAACTTCACTCCTTCAGGACTTTCATCAACTGTATATCTGTGATCAGGAAATACGATGACTGGAGTTCTAGATATCGGGAGGAAGTCGAAAGATGTAAGATATCGCCAAATAGTAACGAGTATCAAGATGATAATGATGACAATCTGGAAATAAGTATTTGAATTTTTATTTTTATCCTATAAGAAACTCACGAAAAATCCAAGGGTCGCCATGCCTCTGATGGAATTATCTTCATCTTTCATTGTTTCCGTCGTAATTATGTCGAATACTCAGCAGAAGCCACGAAAAGATATGAGAACCTTTTTGGGTTTGATGAAAAGCTTAACCAGGGAAATATTAACAAAGGTTTCCAAAAACCTATACAACTTAATAAACAAAAAGTAGATTTCATCCAGAAGGAAAGGTTTATTCAAAACAAAAAAAAAAACAAAAAAAATTGAAATGAGATCACAAAAATAAGAGATTGATGGGAGAAATAGAAGATCACGTTGTGAAAAGATTTGGCAAAAATCAAATAACCTATATGAGTACTGTTCAATGCAGTTTATTGTGGTTGCCATTAGAGGTATCAAAAAGTTGTCAACTAATGAAATGTGCAAAATATAATTTTGAGCATTTTATCTGTTGAAAACTTTTCGATAGCGTTATTCGCAGTCAAGATATACTTTTTCAAACAAATATGTAGCAAAAAAAAATACGGCTCCGCTTCGCTTGGCAACTTGCCAATTCGCAACTACGAAATTTCGCAACTAGCGTCGATTTCGCAACTTGGCATTTTGCAACTGCTTTGGCAAGTAGAATACTAGTTGCGAAATGTCGTAATTACGAAATCGACGGTTGTTGCAAATTGGCAAGTTGCCAAATGAGGCGGAACCAAAAATACTCTGAAAGCGAAATATGAATAAAAATAAATAATACTGTTTCTAATACTGTAAATCCTGTAATTTGTGTTCAGAGCAGCCTATCTCGGTTGCCTTCAAAGCTATCAAAAAGTGATCAACTAAAAAATTTTTAAGCAAAAAATTTCAAACATTTTATTAGTTGAAAATTTTTTGATAGCTTTCAAGACAACCGAGAAATGCTGCTTTGAACATTTAGTACCTTGATTACAGGATTTACGGTTACTGTTTTATAACACATGGAACGAAAAAAAATAAATTAAAACAACAAAAGCTTTACCCGTTATCCCTAAATTAAAAAAAAATCACATCATCCGTCTCAAACCATTGCCAATGACGAATATCTCGGTGGAAGATCCTCATCAACGCTCACAGAGCATCCCGTACATTTATGAGTATTCATTCGATTCTGCACCTGAATCCACTCCTTATGGTACACTTCTCCTCCACTCCTCGTTGTCATCACATCCCTTCTCAACTTCCCACAATACTTCACATCCCATTGTTCAGTTGGAATATTCCCCAGTTGTGGAGTTGTTGTATCCCGTTCGATTACTCTAACAACAGCTCTTTCTGGTCTGAGGACAACTGGTCGGGTGCACTTGTATTCTGGGAGATCCATCAAATATTTCAAAGTTTCCCGTCGATAAACGAATTTGAAGTCGAGAGGATTCTCAATATAAAAACAGAATCCTGCCAGGTAACTGATTCCGTCTTCCACATAATAAGTCGCTTGGATTCGGTTGTCTCCAAACATTTGGTATGAAAAATAGCTTCCTGGAGCTGCTCCATCTTTCGGCTCAAACTCATGCGGCCTATTTCCATAAAAGAATCCGCCCATTTTCACCATTATTACTCGAGTATCCCCTGGGATATAATCACAATCCAGAACATTCTTCACCAATTCACATAATTTTTTTGATAGAGAGGTTTTAAGCATGTTGTCTCTCCTCATGTTTTCAGTGTATCCATATAGAAATCGGACTCCTTCTCGGCTCTCACTCAACTTGAAGTCGTTGTCCGGAAATACGATGACTGGGGTTTTTGTGACGAGGCCAATGCGTTTAGAAGAGATGTAGGACCAGAGAGCGGAGAGTACAATCATAAGGACGATGATGATCTGGGAATGTTTTTAGGTAGTCATTGAGAATAAAGTTCTGCGATAACTTTCTTCAAAATCAAACTTGTGGGCTCATAATCATATCAAAATGTAGATCTCAGTGACTTCTACGCGACTGGAAGCTTTGCATCACCACCAAACCGAATTGGACTGAATTGGACCGGCTTGAAGTCTGAGCCCAGATACTTGGGTCCGGAAACTCCAGCCGGTAAATTGCAGTTAGTTTTGATGGAACGGTGATTCCAAAGTTTTAGACGTATAAGGCTCACCAAGATCTGCATTTCGATATAAATATGAGCTTACAATTCTGCTGTTGGGGAAATTTACCGCGTCGGACTCGACGGGTCCCTTTTTACATGTATGGTTCTAATAGAAATCCTGTTACAGAGAGTGCTCAATTTTCAATAAATTGGTGCTTCTGTGAGTGGATTCAGACTTTTCCAGCCCTCACTGGAGCCTGGGAGTCTGGGAATTTTAATCTGAAAATCTGACCCCACCTCCTTATTTACAATGAATTATTGACGTGGCGATGTCAGATTAAGATTTCCAGACTCTCAGGCTCTAGTGAGGGCTGAAAACTTCAGAATCCACTCACAGAGGCACCTACTTTCAGACCACCAATTTATAGAAAATTCCTAACCCACGTGAGAAAGACATTCCCTTGTCAGTAAGCCACTTTCATTGGAAAAAACCCAGATTCGTAAGAGCGCTAAGGTCAAATTAGTGCACATGATGCAGTCCTATTGCATATCTACCCCCGCAGAAATTTTTTTGAGATCCAAAACCCCACCAACTCACCCCAACCGACAACAAAAAATACGCCATCTGTGCATCGGACTTCCGTTTTTGAGCCATTTGCTCCTGGGATTTTATATAGTCCTCATACACTTTTTGGACTGTGGCGTTCATCTGAAACAGCACATAGGAAAATAAGTTTTTTAACTGGGAAGGGAGAAAGTGTGAAGTATTCACAAAGGTCTCTGAAACCTTTAGCAAAAAAATCGATTTGAAAACTTAACTGAATGAAAAAAAGAAATGGTTTATTAGTAAAAAAGCATCGGGAAGAGAGTTCTTAAGAGTCATTGTCCGAGAAACTCGACCATACCATGTAACACATCCGCCAAAGTTGACCGAATGACTTGATTTTTTGTATGGTGGGTCCCTATGATGGTCTTATTGAAAAACCACTTTAGAATTTAGGCTCCGCCCCTTTTGTCCAGGAGAGAAATTTCCAGAAAGTCGAAAATGGAAAATTTTCAAAAATTTAGATAGGCTCAAAAACTTTTCAGATTCGAGTTTTTGACTTAATTTTGAGTAGTTTTCGTGTTGACAACTTTTTCCCAACTCTTCGTTCAACACCCAAAAAATTCAATTTTCAAAATTTTTTTCCGAAAATCTCGATTCTCCAAACATTTTATTACTTGGCCCCGACGGGAGACATAGTTAATTTTTACCGTCTTGGTACCGGTCATTGATTCCCAGATTATTAGGGCGAAAACCGAGGACCTTCATTTTTTATATAGCAAAATGTACGATTTTTGAGTGAAAATCCATGGGGTCCCCCCTGTGGCGAAAAATGTGATGGTCTCGGATCGGGCTAATATTTCATTTATGAGTTACCCTTATGGAGACCTTTCAGATCCCAAAATATGAGCTTCCAATGTTTCGTTCTGTTTGAGTACCAAAACCACCCCAAATCGACCCTCCAGAAAACACCTCTAATATCGGGTTTTTTCCTTCCGGCGCCTGTAACTCGAGAACCGTTACAGCTAGAAAAAAGTTTTGTATTAACGAAATGTAGATAATTGTACATATAAAAACTTTTTAGTTGACAACTTTTATGCAAATGCAGTGGTTGTTGAGATACGGGCTATATACTTCACAGAACCTGGCAAATCATTGTTGCACTGCTTTTGCTTGAACCGTTGTATCTCAACAACCACTGCATTTGCATAAAAGTTGTCAACTAAAAAATTTTTATTTGTACAATTATCTACATTTCGTTAGTACAAAACTTTTTTCTAGCTGTAACGGTTCTCGAGTTACAGGCGCCGGAAGGAAAAAACCCGATATTTGAGGTGTTTTCTGGAGGGTCGATTTGGGGTGGTTTTGGTACTCAAACAGAACGAAACATTGGAAGCTCATATTTTGGGATCTGAAAGGTCTCCATAAGGGTAACTCATAAATGAAATATTAGCCCGATCCGAGACCATCACATTTTTCACCACAGGGGGGACCCCATGGATTTTCACTCAAAAATCGTACATTTTGCTATATAAAAAATGAAGGTCCTCGGTTTTCGCCCTAATAATCTGGGAATCAATGACCGGTACCAAGACGGTAAAAATTAACTATGTCTCCCGTCGGGGCCAAGTAATAAAATGTTTGGAGAATCGAGATTTTCGGAAAAAAATTTTGAAAATTGAATTTTTTGGGTGTTGAACGAAGAGTTGGGAAAAAGTTGTCAACACGAAAACTACTCAAAATTAAGTCAAAAACTCGAATCTGAAAAGTTTTTGAGCCTATCTAAATTTTTGAAAATTTTCCATTTTCGACTTTCTGGAAATTTCTCTCCTGGACAAAAGGGGCGGAGCCTAAATTCTAAAGTGGTTTTTTAATGAGACCATCATAGGGACCCATCATACAAAAAATCAAGTCATTCGGTCAACTTTGGCGGATGTGTTACATGGACTCGCCCTGTATGGTCGAGTTTCTCAGACAATGACTCTTAAACATGTGACAATGAGATCTGGATTTTGGCACCGGATAATGAAAAGAAAATGCAAAAAAAACCTTTAATAAAGTGGCACCTAACACTTGGTACATAAAAATAACTATCATTTCTTGACCAAATCCTTCTGCATACAAAATCTACACAACTCGGTCCTCATCGTCTTCTTTCCCTCATCCCACTCCTGATGCAACACTTTCCCATACTTCATCTTCGACATTGTCTGTCTACAACTCTGAGCACAATAACTGACCACCCACTCCTCTTCTTCAGAATTATCACTGACGTCTTCAGGATCCACACTTGTTGGTTTCATCGTCTCCAACACGCTTTTTCCAGTCGAGACCAGAAAATCCTCCACAAATTCCTTTCGATATTCCAATCCAGAGACCCATGGATTCTCAATATAAATACAGAATCCAGCGACATAACTGATTCCTTTCTCCACATAATTCGTAACCTGGATCTTGTTGTCTCCAAACATTTGATACGTGAAATAGCCTTCTGGAGACTTTTTGCCGATTGGGATGAATTCGTGGCATTTGCTTCCATGCTTAAACCCATTCATCTTGATCGATATGGTTCGCGTATTGACTGGTATTGATGGTCCTTTGAGGTCCAATTTGAAAATCCATGCCATCCATTCATTCATTTTATTAATCGCTGTTTTGGCCCGGAAGAGTTTCGACACTAGCATCCAGAACTTGTTCACCTCGGTTCTTTTATAGGATACCTGGATTTTGGCCTCGGGAATCAGGTTTCCAAGCTCATCGGATCCATCAAAAAGATGTAAGGCTTGCTGCTTGAATGGAGTGATGGGAGTACGGGTTACCGGTCCAACAAGGAAGGATTTGAACCAGGAGTGGATGTTTTCAATGGTTAGGTAGAGCTGGAAAGAGGGAGGTTTTAGGGATGTTCCTGGTCAAAAAGTCCGGGAATATCAAAATTTTGTTATTTTTCGTCTAGAAAAAACTCCAAAAAGCGCATATACTCAGGGAATTTTTGGCAAGCTTGCCGTTCGTCAGCGGCAAATTGTCAAAAAATCAGGCAAGTTGCCTGAGAAAATGGCAATTTGCCGCAACAGCTTGCTTGCCGAGCGCTGAGCAACTTGCCCTTTGCTTGCCGTGAGCATTTAGCGAGCAATCGACAAGTTGCCATCCCGGAAATCGATGAGTTGCCGTCCCGGAAATCGGCAAGTTGCCGTCCCAAGAATCGGCAAGTTGCCATCTCGGAAATCGGCAAGCTGCCATCTCGAAAGTCGGCAAGTTGCCATTCCGGAAACCGGCAAGTTGCCGTCCCGTTAATCGGCAAGTTGCCATCCCGGAAACCGGCAAGTTGCCGTCCCGGAAATCGGCGAGTTACATAACTTGCCGCCAGTCAGCTTTCCCGAGAATTTGCCTAGAATTTTCGGGATTCTTCCTGGTGCCGGGAAATTTCCCGCACGTCTCTGGAAGGTTCCAACGCATTTTCAGTGAAAATACACCTGCTGCTCTTCTATTAGAGGTCTCATTTTCAGATCAAAATATCTTAGTTTTGGTCAAACTTTTCTAAACTCACCAAAACCAAAACCAACACTGCAAAAAATGGGAACAACACCACTCCAACCACTGCTTTGAAGTCCCTCATTGGATCCTGAATCGACGGTCCTTCATAAATTTTTCCATTTCGATCCATCCTCTAAAAAAAGCTTTATCAACTTTGGAGCTTGATTTCAAAGAGCCGAGAGAGCCAAAATGAGCAAAAAAAGAAAAAATAGAAGAAAATAGGTCAATACCAAACAACAACATTTCTCCCCCCAAAAAGACGAAGAATACATATCCCGCCGTCAATATACGAGGGGAGGAGAAGCCTAGCTGTTAGCAGTGAGAGTTCTGTCATAAGCAAAGACGGAGACTGCTGAAGGGATGCAAAAGAAAGTTTAGAGTATTGAGAAGAAACAGGAGAAATGAGAGAATAGAAAGTGTTGAAAGAGCATTGACGTCAGTTGGAGGAGCCATGCTCTTTGGGGAGGTCCCGGGGAAGGGTGAGAAAAACAGGGTAAAAATAGAAATAATGAGGGAAAGAACGATGGGTATAATGAGAGGATGGTTGGGTTTGAATTTGTGAGAGGGGTTGAATGGGAGAATGTAGAAATTCTCAGGGTACAACGTTTTTCAGTTGATTTTAGCTGATTCAGGCTGACTTTGAAGATGCATCACACAGTCAAAACTGTTTCTTAGGGCCGGAAAATTTTGGGTGCATCAAACATAGCTGGAACTTTATTTTTGTAGTTGACAACTTTTTTGTGCAATGGCTCTTTGGGATGCTAGGGCTTGAAACCGAGCAAGCTGGAGTGGCTGATGTTTAAAATCAGCTGAAATCAGCTAAGTTCAACTGAAAACTGCACGTTTTCGTGTACTTTCGAGATGCTGCCCTGCACTAGAACTGGCCGGATTAGGACCTGTCACTTCTGCAGCATATGATAACTCGAAAATCCAAGAAAATGGGAACACCACTTTTGAGCGGTACTGTATATAAGTTTTGTTGTCACTTTTTTCCGATTCGTGAATGTCCTTTGTATTCCTTGGACCAGCGGAGTCAGAGTGGGATTGAAAATGTCTAATTATCCAGTTCTGATTTTAAAAAAAATGAAAATTTGAAGAAAAAAAAAACAATTTTATTCAAATCAATAACTATAAGTCCCTGAGCATTAAATTAAAAGTGAGGCAGTAGTATAAACTGGAGATCAAAAAGAAAACAAAGTTCCAAGCAAATAATTCTTTCAGCCAACAAATATAGACGAATAAGCTGGTGGTTGTTCTTCATTTCCCAGCCCATCCTTCGTACAATTTTCACATTTCTCGATTCTCATCTGGTTATTTCTATCACTCCATTCCTGATGAACAACTACTTCGCCAGAATCCATGCTTGTCATCACTTTTCTCCGACGTTTTGAGCAATATCTGATTGTCCAGTCTTGATAAATTTCATCTGAACCGCGGCTTATCAAACTGGAAATTTCTTCTTGAATCACTTCAATCTCATGCAGATTTGTCTCGCTTTCTCTTCTTTCTGCTATTTCAGGCCTTGTTTTTTTCGCAGATTTTGCCATTTCATGAAGTAATGACCATCTATACTCGAACTGCGAGATCCACGGTCGCTCAATATAAATACAGAATCCTGCGATTTCGCTTTTTCCATCCACAACATATCTGGTCACTTGTATCCGGTTATCTCCATACATTTGATAAGTGAAGTGGCTTCCAGGAGCAGCTCCTCCAATTGGCACAAAATCATGACACTTTTCTCCATGTTCATATCCAATCATCTTAATCGATATGGTTCGAGCGTTATTTGGCACGGGAATTTGCGGTAACTTCCTATAATTCCATGGCAATAGTTCATACTCAGCAGGTAGTCGATAATATAGATCGAATGTCGAGGCCATAAATTTGTTAACTTTCACCATAACGACATTATTCGGGTGCCGAAGGACAAAACGGCCTTTAGTTCTCCCGTTGTATACTTGAATTTTTGCCTCCGGAACTACATTTCTGAAGCGATCTGTTCCTTTGAAAATTTGCAAGTCGTCTTGTGGGAATGGAATCACGGGAGTTAGAGTTATAGGTCCTTTTCGTTTGGACTTGACAAAAGCATATGCTTCGAAAGCAAGCATCGATAACTGAAAATAAAAAAAGGTTATTCGAACTAGACGGATTGACTCACTAAGAACAATGCCAAAAAAGCGAAGAGTAGGAAAAGTATGATGCCTGGAATGAGATCGGAATTGAATTTTTTTGTTACATCTGCAATTGTGGAAGTAACGACGGTTCCATTCATAGAAGTCATCTGAAAATGTAATTATGGGTCTTCTGAATTTGAGTTGGAATGAGAAGAAAATTTACTGCGCGTAACATTGAGCAGCGGAATGAGAGAGCTGGGTGAAGAGAAGCGGAGACAGTAGAAGAAAGGAGGGCGAGAGAACTCTGAAGCAGGAGAGCATCGAAATTTTCCTCTAGATGAGCAAGAGGAACAGATAAGCATAGAATATTTTCCATTCATTTATTTATTCATAATACATTTATACATTATTTACAAGAAAAAACAGTGCATGAGAAAACCTGAGTTTTTGAAGTGAGGCAGTTGTAGAACAACGTGAGGCAATTATAGAATAAATCACTGCGTATTAAACAGAAATTGAGGCAGTGCTACAAGTTTGAGTATCATAATTGAGAAAAATTCCCAATCAAAAAAATCATTTCAACCAACAAATATCGACGAATAGGCGGGTGGTTGTTCTTCCTTTCCGAGCTCTACCTTCTTACACTCTTCACACTTTTCGATTCTCGTCTGGTTATTTCTATGAATCCATTCCTGATGAACGACTATTTCGCCAGAACCTATGCCTGACATCACTTTTCTTCGAAGTTTTGAGCAATATATTTTATTGTCGAATCTTGATAGTTTTCATCCGAATCTTGGTTTATCGGCTTCGTATTTTCCTCTGGAATCACTTCAATTCTTGGTTGATGTAGATCGAATGTCGAAGCCATAAATTTGTTAACTTTTACTATAACACAATTATTTGGGGGCCGAAGGGCAAAACGGCCTTCAGTTCTCCCATCTCAGTATTAAAATTTACTTGAATTTTTGCATCAGCAACTATATTTCTCAAGCGATCTGTTCCTTTGAAAATTTGCAAATCGTCTTGTGGAAATGGAGCCAGGGGAGTTAGAGTTATAGATCTTTTTTGGTTAGACTTGTAATCAGCATACGCCTCGATAGCAAGTATCAATAACTGAAAATCAAAAAAAAATTTTTGAACTAGACTCACAAAAACTCACAAAAGAAGAAGAGACTCCCAAAGAAAGCAACCATCACAGCCAAGAGTAGGAAAAGTAAGATGCATGGAATGAGATCGGTTCCATTTATAGAAGTCATCGGAAAATATAATTATTGTTCTTCTGAATTTTACTTGGAAGAAAGATAAAGAAGAATACTAAGAGTGAAATTGAGTTGCAGAATGAGAGAATTGGGTGAAGAGAAGCGGAGACAGTTGAAGAAAAGAAGATGAGAGATTGATCGATGGAGTAGGGAAAAGCTTTAAAGCAGAAGGGCATTGAGCTCTTTGTCTCCTCTTTGTCTCTAAATAATCAATAAAATCAGAGATGCATGTTATGGCAATCTGTAAGGGAGTTATATTTAATATGTATTTATTCACAAGAAGAAATACTAAATTTAAAAAACCTGAGTTTGAAAGTGAGGCAGTGGTATAAACTGGAGTATCATAAACGAAAAGGTCAAAAAATTATTTCAGACAACAAATATAGACGAATAAGCTGGTGGTTGTTCTTCCTTTTCGAGCCCTTCCTTCGTACACTCTTCACATTTTTCGATCCTCATCTGTTTAGTACTATCAATCCATTCCTGATGAACAACAACTTCCCCAGAATCCATGCTTGTCATCACTTTTCTCCGACGTTTAGAGCAATATTTGATTGTCCAATCTTGATAATTTTCATCCGAATCTTGGTTTATCAACTCGGTATTTTCCTCTGGAATCACTTCAATTTTTGGTTGATTGGTCTCGTTTCTTTTCTCTTCTGATACTTTTGGATTTCCAGATATATCATGCATCAATAACTGAAAATTAAAAAGAAAAGGTTCTTCGAACTAGACGGATTGACTCACTAAGAACAAAACCAACAAGAAAAAGAATAGGAAAAGCATGATGCCTGGAATTAATTCAGGATCGATTTCTCTTGTTGCATCTGCAATTGTAGAAGTTACGACGGTTTTATTTATAGAAGCCATCTGAAAATATAATTATCGGTTTTCTGAACTTGAGTTGGAATGAGAAGGCAGAAAGGAAAATGTGTTGCGCCTGACATTAAATTGCAAAACGAGAGAGTTGAGGAAACAAGAAGCGGAGATAGTTGAAGAAAGGAGGATGAGAGAATTCTGAAGCAGGAGGGTATCTTTTACCCAAGAGGAACAGAGACGCATAGATCAAAAGAGATAGGAGTGGTTTCATTTTTCCATTCATTTATTTAAACATAGTACAAAAAGTAAAATGTAAAAAAGTAAATACAAAACAAATCGGCATTGCACAGAATGTTAGGACCAACAAGGTAGAAGAGAGTCGTATTCAATATATACCGTAAACTCTTTAATAGAGCGGCCTCAACCCCTTCTCCAGGCGGCCGCTCTAATACAGGGGGCCGTACAATTAAAGGGGGCCGTTCTAGTTTCAATGCATTCGTTTCAGAAAAAAAACTCAAAAATAGGTCATTTTCTTGATTTTTCCAATCATTTTGAGCGTAAACCCCGTTTTTTGGAACTTCCAATAAAACTTTTTGAATAATTTATGAAGTTCTCACATGATTCCGACAATATTTCCGGCCTATTTTATTTGTCCGTTATAGTTTAGGGGCCGCTCTAATACAAGGGGCCGTACAATTAAAGGGGGCCGCTCTAACTTCAATACCCTCTCAGGGGGGCCGCTCTATTCGAGGGGGCCGAACAATTTAAGGGGCCGCTCAATTACAGAGTTTACAGTATTTTCAAACAAAAATATTACATAAGTAAACCTGAGTTTTTGAAGTGAGGCAGTTGTAGAAAAAGATGAGGCAATTGTAGAATAAATTCCTGAGTATTTGATAAAAAATGAGGCAGTGGTATAAACTGGAGTATCGTGGACGGAACAAATGAAAAAACGTTTCAAGAAATAAATATAGACGAATAAGTTGGTGGTTGTTCCTCCTTTTCCAGCCCTTCCTTTGTACACTCTTCACATTTCTCGATTCTCATCTGGTTATTTCTATGAATCCATTCCTGATGAACGACTGTTTCTCCAGAACCAATGCCTGACATCACTTTTCTTCGAAGTTTTGAGCAATATTTTATTGTCCATCCTTGATAATTTTCTTCTGAATCTTGGCTGATCAGCTCGGTATTTTCATCTGGAATCACTTCAATTCTTGGTTGATTGGTCTCGTTTCTTCTTCTTTCTGTTATTTGCGGATTTCTGGTTATTTCAACAGATCGTGACATTCCTGGCCATGTAGATGTTTTTGCAGATTTTGCCATATCATGAAGTAAAGCCCATCTATATTCTGCCTGTGAAAGCCGTGGATGCTCAATATAAATACAGAATCCTGCGATTTCGCTTTCCCCATCCACCACATATCTGGTAACTTGTATCCGGTTATCTCCATACATTTGATAAGTGAAGTGACTTCCAGGAGCAGCTCCTCTAATCGGCACAAAATCATGACACTTCTCTCCATGTTCAAATCCATTCATCTTGATTGAAATGGTTCGAGCGTTATTTGGCACGGAAATTTTCGGTAACAACCTATAACGCTTTTCGGCCGTTTCGGATCTTACTTCTTCATATTCATCAGGTAGTCGACTGTGTAGATAAAAGGTTGAGGCCATAAATTCGTTAACTTTCACCATAACACACCAATTTGGGGGCCGAAGGGCAAAGCAGCCTTCAGTTCTCCCATTGTATACTTGAATTTTTGCATCAGGAACTACGTTTCTTAAGCGATCTGTTCCTTTGAAAACTTGCAAGTTGTCTTGTGGGAATGGAATCACGGGAGTTAGAGTTATAGGTCCTTTTCGTTTAGACTTGAGATGAGCATATGCTTCGAAAGCAAGCAGCAATAACTGAAAATAAAAAAAGGTTTTTCGAACTAGACGGATTGACTCACTAAGAACAGAACCATAAAAGCGAGGAGTAGGAGAAACATGATGCGTGGAACGAAATCGGCATCGCTTGTTCTCATCTAAAAAATAGAATTATAATTCTTTTGAATTCAACTGATAGAGAAAATGAATGGCGCGTGACACAAAACTGCGAAACGAGAGAGCTAAGGAAACAAGAAGCGGAGATAGTTGAAGAAAAGAGGATGAGACATTGGGAAGATGGAGGAGAAGGAAGAAAGAGTTTGAAGCAGGAGGGCATCTTTTTGCTCCGGACAACCAAGAGGAACAGAGACGCATAGATCAAACAGAATAGGAGTTTTTTTTATGTTCTACTCATTTATTTATTCATAATAAGAAAAAAAGTAAAATGTACAAAAGTAAATACAAAACAAATTAGAATTAGTTAGTGCCTACAGGGAGGAAGAGCGTCATGTTCAATATATATTTACAAGCAGAAATATTACATAAGTAAACCTGAGTTTTCGAAATGAGGCAGTTGTAGAATAAATCCCTGAGTATTTTACAAAAATTAAGGCAGTGTTACAAATTTGAGTATCATAATTAAAAAACATTTCCAATCAAAAAAATAATTTCAGTCAATAAAATAGACGAATAAGCTGGTGGTTGTTCTTCCTTTCCAAGCCCTTCCTTCGTACACTCTTCACATTTCTCGAATTTCATCTGATTATTTCTATCACTCCATTCCTGATGAACAACTACTTCACCAAAATCCATGCTTGATAGCATTATTCTTCGGCGCTTTGAACAATATTTACCAGTCCATTCTCGATCATCCAACTCGTCACTGATCAAATTGGTATTTTCTTCTTGATTCATTTTAATCTTCGGTTGATTTGTCTCATTTCGTCCTTTTCCTGTTATTGGTGAACTTGTATATATCAAAGCCAATTGTGGTATTATTTCTCTTTCTGTTATCGGTGAACTTGCATATATTATAGACATTTGTGGTATAATTTCTCTTCGTTCTGTTGTTTCTGGCAATGTAGATGTATTTGCAAATTGTGCCATATCAGTGAGGAATCTCCAATTGTATTCCATACTTGAAATCCATGGATGCTCAATATAAATACAGAATCCTGCGATTTCACGTTTTCCACCCACCACGTATCTGGTGACTTGTATCCGGTTATCTCCATACATTTGATAAGTGAAGTGACTTCCAGGAGCAGCTCCTCCAATCGGTTCAAAATCATGACACTTCTCTCCATGTTCATATCCCTCCATCTTAATCGATATGGTTCGAGCGTTAACCGGCACAGAAATTTTCGGTTTCAACTTATAATGCTTCTCGCCCGTTTCGTAACTCTCTTCTTCATACTCATGTGGTAGTCGACTATGTAACTTGAACGTCAAAGCCATGAATTCATTGATTGTCTCGAAAACGGCATATTTACTTTTCCAACAGGCGTAAAGAGGGGCTTGTATTGTATCAGTATTCCAATTTACTTGGATTTTTGCATCTGGAACTACGTTCTTGAAGCTACTCGTTCCTTTGAAAACTCGCAAGTCATCTTGTGGGAATGGAATCACGGGAGTTAGAGTTATGGGACCTTTTCGTTTTGACTTGTATACAACATACGCTCTCCAAACATTGTATAGTAACTGAAAATAGGAGAAAAAAATTTTGCAACAAACTGACTGACTTACTAGGAGCGGAAAAAATATTAGAAGGATAATTATGAATACTTCAATTTCTCCATAAGAAGCCATCTTCTGAATTTAACTCTGAAGGAGAAGAAAGAAGTGTACTACGAGTGAGTTGCGGAACGAGTGAATTGGGGGGGAAAGAAACGGAGACAGTGAAAGAAAAGAAGACGAGACATTGGATAAATGGAGCAAAAAGAGAAAATTCTGGAGAAGAAGAAGGGCATCTTTGTGCACAAGACGCAGAGCAAAACAGATAGCAACAGCAAGGGTCAATAAAAAAACTAAGTTAATAAAAACTTAGTATGTAACTGTCTAAAAAGGAGTGCGCTAATATCAGCCGAGCAATTATTCCTTTATTTATGATGTTGTTCACGAAAAAAAATTAAACTCTGTGGCATTTTAATACCAAAACTTCTTATTTAAACTATTTTTATTGAAATGAAAAACTACGAATCCCTGAGTTTTTGATTAAAAAAGTGAGGTAGTGGTACAAAGATGAGCATCATGAACAAAAAAAAACAGTTAAAAAATTATTTCAGCCAACAAATATAGACGAATAAGCTGGTGGTTGTTCTTCTTTTTCCTTCGTACACTCTTCACATTTCTCGATTCTCATCTGGTTGTTTCTATCACTCCATTCTTGATGAAGGACATCTCCACTAGAATCCACGCTTGTCATCACTTTCCTTCGACGTTTTGAACAATATTTGCCGATCCATTCTCGATCATCCGAATCTTCGCTCATCAAATTGGTATTTTCCTCTGGAACCACTTCAATCTTCGGTTGATTCACTCTTCTACCTCCTGTCAATTGTGAATTCTCATTGATTTTTGCAGATCGTGCCATTTCATAAAGAAAACTCCATCTATACTCAAACGGCTGGCCCCGCGGATGCTCAATATAAATGCAAAATCCTGCAATTTCGCTTTTCCCATCCACCACATATCTGGTGACTTGAATCTTATCATCTCCGTACATTTGATAAGTGCAGTGGCTTCTAGGAGCAGCTCCTCCAATCGGCTCAAAATCATGACACGTATCTCCATGTTCATATCCATTCATCTTAATCGATATGGTTCGAGCGTTGACCGGCACAGATATCTTTGGTTTTATCCTAAACTGCCTCTCCCTTCCCACTTCTTCATATTCATGGGGTAGTCGACTATCTAGTTTGAATACATACGCCATGAAGACATTAATTTGCTTCATAGCCCAATGATTCTTATTCTGGACGTCCAATTCAAGATTATTCTCATTGCATACTTGAATTTTCGCTTCCGGAACTACATTTTTGAAGCGATCTGTTCCTTTGAAAACTTGCAAGTTGAGTTGAGGAAACGGAATCACGGGAAGAAGAGTTACAGGTCCTTTTCGTTTTGACTTGTGTACAACACACATCATATAAACGATAAATAGTAACTGAAAACAGAAAATAAAAGTTTTTTGTAACAAACGGATTGACTCACTACTAGAAACAATAAAAAACCAATTAAAGTAAGTATAAATTTTCCATCAGAAGCCATCTGAAAATTTAATTATTGTGCTTCTGAATAAAAGTTGGCAGGAGACGAAAGAAGTGTACTACGAGTTAGTTGCGTTACGAGGGAATTGGGAAAAAGAAACGGAGATAGTGAAAGAAAAGATGGTGAGACATTGGATAGATGAAGGAGGAAGAGAGAATTCTGGAGAGAGAGAGCATTTTTATGTCCAACTCAAAGAAA
>GL379797.1:801746-815788 GCA_000143925.2 Caenorhabditis brenneri | reverse complement strand
CCGGTTATCGCCATACATTTGATAAGTGAAGTAACTTCCGGGAGCAGCTCCTCCAATCGGTTCAAAATCATGACATTTTTCTCCATGCTCATATCCATCCATCTTAATCGATATGGTTCGAGCGTTATCCGGCACAGAATTTTTCGGTTTCAGCGTATAACTCATTTTACCCGTCCAGGATTTTCCTACTTCATACTCATCAGGTAGTCGACTATACAATTTAAATGTCAAAGCCATAAATTCATTGAAAATCTCATAAACCACATTCTTCCAAAGAAAAAATCTGAAAGGGCAGTCTTCTTCTTCATCAGTATTCTCATCAACTCGAATTTTCGCATCCGGAACCAGATTTTTGGCTTCTTGTGTTCCTTTGAAAATTGTTAAGTTGTCTTGTGGAAATGGAATGACGGGAGTTAGAGTTACGGGTCCGATTTTAAGAGATTTTAAACGAGCATTCCTATTGCAAGCAAGCACGTATAACTGAAAAAGGGACAGTTAAGTTTTCCAAAACGGATGGGTTGACTACTCACCATGTAAGCAAAAGATAAAGCGGCGCATACGATGAGTACTGCAGTACAGAATGTGTGAAACATAAAAGTCATCTGAAACTCTAATTATTGTTATTCTGAATGTAAGTTGGAAAGAAAAGACAGAAAAAAACTGCGCAACAAGGGCAACAAGATATTTCGTCTCCGAACAACCAAGAGGAACGCATAAGTGAACTGACCTTTGCGGAATATGAGATCTGGGGGATAACGAACTGAGACAGTTGAAGAAAAGATTGATGGAGGAGGATAAGAGAATTCTGAAGAACATTTTCTTTTTTTTCTTCATACAATCAAGATAAGCAGAAAGATAAAAAGTCCAATTTTATTCAAGTTAAGAACTATAAATCCCTGAGTATTTGATTTGAAAAGTGAGGTAGTGGTGCTAACTGGAGTATCAGAAACAGAAATAATTTCCACAGAAAAAGGTATTTCATGCTATAAAAATAGAAGGTTAAGTTGGTTGTTGTTCTCCATTTTTCAGTCTTTCTCTTGTACACTCTTCACACTTTTCAACTTTCATTTGTTTTTTCTTTTGAATCCACTCTTGATGAACAACGTCTTCGCCAGAGTCCATGCTTGTCATCACTTTTCTTTGTAGCTTTGAACAATATCTAACGGTCCATTCTAGGCTTATCAACTTGGTATTTTCTTTTGGATTATCTTCATTCTTCTTTTGATTCATCTCGTTCCCTTCTGTTAATTGTGGATCTTGCGTTATTTTTATAGATTGTGCCATATTTTTGAGTAAATCCCATCTATACTCTGCCTGTGAAAGCCATGGATTCTCAATATAAATACAGAATCCTGCAATTTCGCTTTTTCCATCCACCACATATCTGGTGACTTGAATCTTATTATCTCCATACATTTGATAAGTGAAGTGGCTTTCAGGAACAGCTTCTCCTATCGGCACAAAATCATGGCACTTGTCTCCATGCTCATATCCATTCATTTTGATTGATATGGTTCGAGCGTTATCCGGCACAGAATTTTTCGGTTTCAGCGTATAACTCATGTCACCCGTCCAGGATTTCCCTACTACACACTCATCAGGTAGTCGACTATGCAACTTGAATGCCGAAGCCATAAATTTATTGATTCTCTCATATACGATATTCTTCCCAAGAAGAATGCTGAAAGAAGTTTTTTCTTCTTTATCGGTATTCCCATCAACTTGAATTTTTGCATCCGGAACTAGATTTTTGACCTCTTGTGTTCCTTTAAAAATTTGTAAGTTGTCTTGTGGAAATGGAATGACGGGAGTTAAAGTTACGGGCCCGTCTTCCAGAGATTTAAAATGGACAATCCATCTGGAAGCAAGCAGGTAGAACTGAAAAAAGGGACAGTTAAGTTTCCCCCAATGAACGAATTTACTCACTATGTGAGCAATAAATACCGCGAGTACTGCATGAATAATTAAATGTATAGAATCCATCTGAAATTATAATTAAAAAAAAACAAAAGCTTGATGACGGATCAAGAAAAAAGAGCTCTGAAGCAGAAGGTATTTTTTCTCTCCAGAAAATCAAGAGGAACAATAAGGGTTCAAGGAATAAGTAACATTGAGTTGCACAACGAGATAAATGGGGGAAAGAGAACCGGAGACAGTTGAAGAAAAGATGGGATGGACACCATGGATGATTGGAGGAGGAAGAGAGATTTCTGGAGGAGAAGGGCATCTTTGTGCACAAACAATCAAAACGAACACGTAGACGCAGAGCAAAACAGATGAGAACAGCGAGATTCAATAAAATTTGGGGGTAACTGTCTGAAAAGGAGTGCGCTGGAATTAGCTAAGCAATTATTTCTTTATTTTTTTAGGATGTTGTTTTGCAAACAAAAAGTTGAATTTTGATTTTGATTGTCATGGCATTTTATTAACAAAACGTCTTATTTAAATTATTTTTATTGAAGTTAAGAACCAGAAATATCCCTGAGTATTTGATTAAAACTGAGGTAGTGGTACAAACATAAGTATCATTAACGAAACCAAAATTTCTAATCAAAGAAGTCTTTCAGGCAACAAAAATAGACGAATAGGTTGGTGGTTGTTCTTCATTTCCCAGTCCTTCCTCTGTACATTTTTCACACTTTTCGATTTTCATGTAGTTGCTTTTATCACTCCACTCTTGATGAACAACAACTTCGCCAGAATCTGTGCTTGACATTACTTTCCTTTGAAGTTTTGAGCAATATTTGACGGTCCATACTAGGCTGATCAACTTGGTATTTTCTTTTGGAATAATTTCAGTCCTCTGTTGCTTAGTCTCATTATATTTGCCGGTCCATTCTCGATCATCCGAATCGTGGCTCATCAAATTAGTATTTTCCTCTGGGGTCACTTCAATCTTCGGTTGATTCGTCACTTTTCTTCTTTCTTCTGTTATTGGCGAATTCGCAGATATTTTAACAAATCGTGTTATATTTTTGATTGACGACCATCTATACTCCGTTGGCGAAAGCCACGCATGTTCGACATAGATACACAGTCCCGCAACTTCGCTTCTTCCATTAACTACGTATCTGGTCACCTGAATCCGGTTATCTCCATACATTTGATAAGTAAAGTGGCTTCCAGGAACAGCTCCTCCAATTGGCTCGAAGTCATGACACTTCTCTCCATGTTCAAATCCATTCATCTTAATCGATATGGTTCGAGCGTTATCAGGCACAGAAATTTTCGGTAACATCTTATAATTATTCCTCCCGTAGTATAACTCCTCTACTTCATACTCATCGGGTAGTCGACAATGCAACTTGAATGTTGACGCCATAAATTCATTTATTTCGACATAAACGAAATATTTCTTGAAACAGTTTAAATGGGGTTCTTGTATTGTTTCAGTTTTCCCATTGTTTACTTGAATTTTTGCCTCCGGAACTACATTCTTGAGGTCATCTGTTCCTTTGAAAACTTCTAAGTCGTCTTGTGGAAATGGAATTACGGGAGTTAGAGTTATAGGACCCTCTCGTTTAGACTTGAAATAAACATATACATCGAGAGCAATCAGGAATAACTGAAAATGGAAGAAAAGAGTTTTTCAAGAAAAAAGAACTGACTCACGATGAATAAAATTGGTGGAGGAAGCAATACGTAGAAGAAAACGAAGGAGGATATGTTTGATATTGTTTCGAATATGGGAATCATCTGAAACTTTTATTATTATTTTATTCTGACTGTGAGTTGGAAAGAAAAGACAGAAAAGAAAATGTACTGTGCAACAAGGGCAAGAAAAGAGGGAGGGCATATTTTGTCGCCGGACAACCAAGAAGAACAGAGACGCGTAGTATAAGTATAACTGACCTACGTGTTCTGACCTTTGCAGAATGAGAGACCTGGGTGGGGAAAGAAACGGAGACAGTTGAAGAAAAGATGTGATTGAGACATTGGATTGATTGAGGAGGAAGAGAAAATTCTGGAGAAGGAGAACATCTTTGTGCACAAACAATCAAAACGAACACGTAGACGCAAAGCAAAACACATAAGAACAGCGAGGATCAATAAACTTTGGAGGTAACTGTCTTAAAAGGAGTGGGAATTAGCTAAGCAATTTTTCATTTACTTTTTTATACTTGTTTATAAACAAAAAGTTTAACTTTGATTTGATTTTTATGGCATTTTAATAATAAAACTTTTTATTTGAATTATTTTTTTTTCAAATTAAGAACTATAAATCCCTGAGTATTTGATTTGAAAAGTGAGGTAGTGGTGCTAACTGGAGTATCAAAAACAAAAAAAATTTCCACACAAAAAAGTATTTAATGCTATGAAAATAAAATATTAAGTTGGTTGTTGTCCTCCATTTTTCAGTCTTGCTTTTGTACACTCTTCACACTTCTCAACTTTCATCTGGTGTTTCTTATGAATCCATTCCTGATGAACGACGTCTTCGCCAGAGTCCATGCTTGTCATCACTTTTCTTTGTAGCTTTGAACAATATTTGACAGTCCATTCTAGACTTATCAACTTGCTATTTTCTTTTGGATTTACTTCATCCTTCCTTTGATTAATCTCGTTCCTTTTCGTTGATTGTGGACTTTCAGTTATATTTATAGAACGTGCCATATTTTTGAGTAAATCCCATCTGTACTCCGCCTGTGAGAGCCATGGATTTTCAATATAAATACAGAATCCTGCGATATGGATTTTGCCATCTGCCACATGTCTGGTCACCTGAATCCTTTTGTTTCCATACATTTGATAAGTGAAGTGACCAAGTATAGGTTTCCTGATTGGCACAAAGTCATGACATTTTTCTCCATGTTCATATCCATCCATTTTAATCGATATGGTTCGAGCGTTATCCGGCACAGAATTTTTCGGTTTCAACCTATAGCTGTTTTTCCCTACTTCATACTCATCGGGTAGTCGACTGTGTAACTTGAATGCGGAAGCCATAAATTTATTGATTCTCTCATATACTATATTCTTCCCAAGAAAAATGCTGGAAAGGGTTACTTCTTCTTCATCGGTATTCCCATTGTATACTTGAATTTTTGCATCCGGAACTAGATTTTTGACTTCTTGAGTTCCTTTGAAAACTTGCAAGTTGCCTTGTGGAAATGGAATGACGGGAGTTAGAGTTACGGGTCCGTTTTCAAGAGATTTGAAATGAGCAATCAATCTGCAGGCAAGCATGTAGAGCTGAAAAAAGGAGAGTTAAGTGTTCCAAAAAAAAACGGATTTACTCACTATGTAAGCAAAAATTACAGCGAGTACTGCATAACTTATTGTTACATGTATAGGAGTCATCTGAAAATATGATAATTTTTTTTTGAATTTAAATAACTTAGCATGAAAATAAATTGTATGGCGCGTGATATTGAATTGAGACAGTTTAATTGAGAATGATAAAACATTATATTGATGGCGGAGCAAGGAAGAGCTCTGAAGCAGAAGCAATCAAGAGGAGCAGAAAAAGGTTTAATGAAAAATAAAAAAAAACGGTGTAAAATTTTGTTAGCTAGAGGAAGTTCCCAGGAAACTATTCAATTATTTGTAACACAAATGTAAATACATAGCAAATTGACAGGGGTCTTGTTGGGTGAAGAGAAAAGTTGCAACTGATAACGCGTATCATAAATACTGTGGTTAGCAGGGAGGGAGAGGGTCATGACTGCACTGCTTTCTTCCCGTAGCCTGATAAAACTGAAAATACCGGCTCCAAAAAAAATCGTGCTGATTTTTTTAAAGATAAGACTTTTTTAAACTTTCGTAAAAACCAAATTTATTCAAGTTAAGAATTATGAATCCCTGAGTTTTTAATCAAAAGTGAGGCAGTGGGCTGAGTATCAAACAAAATGAATTTCCAATCAAAGAATTACTTCAGACAACAAAAATAGACGAATAGGCTGGTGGTTGTTCTTCATTTTCCAGTCCTTCCTCTGTACACTTATTGCATTTCTCGACTTTCATATACCTAGCCTTATCACTCCATTCTTGATGAAAGATTATTCCGCCAGAATCTGTGCTAGAAATCACTTTCCTTTGACGTTCTGAACAATATTTGACGGTCCATTCTCGATCATCCGAATCGTGGCTCATCAAATTAGTATTTTCCTCTGGGTTCACTTCAATCTTCGGTTGATTCGTCACGCTTCTTCTTCCTCCTGTTGTTGGTGAATTTTCAGATATTTTGACGAATCGTGTTATATTTGCGATTGACGACCATCTATACTCCGTTGGCGAAAGCCACGCATGCTCGACGTAGATGCAGAGTCCCGCAACTTCGCTTCTTCCATCAACTACGTATCTGGTCACCTGTATCCGGTTATCTCCATACATTTGATAAGTGAAGTGACTTCCAGGAGCTGCTCCTCCAATTGGCACAAAATCATGAAATTTTTCTCCATGCTCATATCCATCCATCTTAATCGATATGGTTCGAGCGTTTCTTGGCACAGAACAGAAGATTGATTCCTTTAATTCATTCTCATCGGATAGTCGACAATGTAACTTGAATGTGGACGCCATAAATACATTTATTGTGTGATAAACGGCATACTTCCTATAAGAGTTGAAACGGGGAAAACACAGTGCTGTTTCAGTTTTCTCATTGCATACTTGAATTTTCGCCTCTGGAACAACATTCTTCAGGTCATTTGTTCCATTGAAAACTTGCAAGTCGTCTTGTGGAAATGGAATCACGGGAGTTAGAGTTATAGGTCCTTCTCGTTAAGATTTGGAATAAATATGGGCTTCGATAGCATACAAGATTGACTGAAAGTAGGGGAGAAACGTTTTTCGAAAAAAAAATTAACTGACTCACAAGGTATATAGCTGATACAGGACCAAATACGTAAAATAATAAGTAGAATAATATGTCGTAAGTTGTTTCAGCCATCTGAAACCGTGATTATTATTCTCCTGAATGTAAGTTGGGAAGAAAAGAAAAAGTTGACAGGGGTCTTGTTGGAGGAAGAGAAAAATTGCAAATGATAACGTGTATCATAAAAACGAGAGTCAGCGGGGAGGGAGAGAGTCACATTGCGCTCAATTTTGAGTTCTGATTTTTTTAAAGTAAAACTTTTGTAAAAACCAAATTTATTCAAGTAAAAAATTATGAATCCCTGAGTTTTTAATCAAAATTGAGGCAGTATTCTAAACTGAGTATCAAAAAAAATAAATTTCCAATCAAATAGTTAATTCAGACAACAAAAATAGACGAATACGCTGGTGGTTGTTCTTCTTTTTCCAAACCTTCTTTCGTACACCCTTCACATTTCTCCATTTTCATCTGGTTACTTCTATTATCCCATTCTTGATGAACAACTACTTCACCAAAATCCATGCTTGTCATCACTTTTCTTCTCCGTTTTGAACAATATTTGACGATCCATTCTCTATCATCTTCACTTGGTTCTTGGCTTAACAGCTCGGTAGTTTCTTCTCGTTGATTGGTCTCGTTTCTTCTTCCTTCTGTTACTTGTGGATTTTCAGTTGTTTCTACGGATCGTGCTATTTCTGGCAATGTTGATGTTTTTGCAGATCGTGCCATTTTATAGAGTAAACTCCATCTAAATTCTTTCTTCGAAAGCCACGGATGCTCAATATAAATACAGAATCCTGCGATTTCGCTTTTCCCATCCACCACGTATCTGGTAACTTGTATCCGGTTATCTCCATACATTTGATAAGTAAAGTGGCTTCCAGGAGCAGCTCCTCCGATTGGCACGAAATCATGACATTTTTCTCCATGTTCATATCCATTCATCTTAATCGATATGGTTCGAACGTACCTCGGCAGAGATAGTTTCGGTTTTATACTATAACACTTCTCGCCCGTTTCGGATCTCATTTCTTGATACTCATGTGGTAGTCGACTATGTAACTTGAATGTCCAAGCCATGAACTCACTCATTGTTCCATAATAATCATATTTTGATTTCCAAAAGTTGAAACAGCTGGCTTTTCTTTCAAATTTGACACCGTATTGAATTTTTGCATCCGGAACTAAATTTTTGAAGCTATCTGTTCCTTTGAAAACATACAACTTGTCTTGTGGAAATGGAATCACGGGATTTAGAGTTATAGGTCCTAATCGATAAGATTTAAATTTGATATATAGTTTGTTAGCAAATATCAAGAGCTGAAAAGAGGAATGGAAAGTTTTTCAAAGTATATGGAGTGACTTACTATGGGCAAAAGTGCTATAGCAACTAAGAAAAGACCTATTACGGTAGGAATTCTCGTTCCTGTTGTTTCAGATGTGAATGTAAAAGTCACGACAGCTTCATTTGTAGAATTCATCTGAAAATAGAATTATGAGTCTTCTGAATACAACTTGGAAAGAAAAAAAATTGTATGGCTCGTGACATTGAGTTGAGCGACGAGAGGGTTGGGGTAAAGAGAAGCGGAGATAGTTGAAGAAAAGATGATGAGACATTGGATAGATGGAGGAGAAATAGAGAGCTCTGAAGCAAGAGGGCATTGAGCTATTTGCCTCCTCTTTGCCTCTAAACAATCAAGAAAAACAGAGACGCATAAAGCAAAAGCGTTTAAACCGCATTAAACAAACAATACTTTATATAAACCTCGTTTATTGATGATGAATCATTTATTGAAGGGCCGAGGCCGCTAACACAATAAGATATACAATAAAAGTTAAAAAGTGGCTGGGTTTAAAATGAGGAATTTTTCAAAAGAGAGAGAGCTGATAGTTGTTTTAAATATTTCAGAAGAGGGATAGATAGGGAATGCTGAGGATGGAAGTTTATTCCAACAATTAAGGATTCGGTTCGTGAAAAATTGAGAGCTAAGTTTAGAGAAATTTCTAAGAGTAGATTTACAATAGAAAGGGTGGCGTCTAAGGTTTTTAAAACATGGTAAGATTATGTGAAGATTATTATGAGTTTTGATTTCTTTCGAAACCAATAGCTTATACATAAAAACTAGATCATCTATGAGTCGCCTATGTTCAAGTGATGTGAGATTACATAATTTAAGAGCCTCAAAATAGGAAGTATAGGATATGTTAAATTTCTTGAATACACGATAAATAAAACTTTTTTGAACTGATTCGATGAGTTTAACATGATCTTTAGAAATGGGGGAAAACACAATTGAGCCGTACTCCAGTAGGGGCCTTACATATATTTGGAAGCATTTGATAAATACGGAGAAATCGGCATGTCGGATGACATTGAAGAAGATATTTATTCTTTGGTGACATTTGCGGAGTGTGACATTGAGGTGGTTTGTGAAAGTTAAATCAGAACTGAGCATGATTCCCAGGTCTCTAATAACTTTCGTTCGTGGGACACTTGTGTTATTTATGAAGAAATTCGGTGGGATAGAACTGGAGGACTTTTTAGAAGAGAAAAAGGAAATTGCCTCACACTTGTTAGGAGCGACACCCATCTGCCAATGTTCACACCATTCACTTAGTTTAACAAGATCACGTTCAATTTTATCATGGTTAGTGGAAAAGAGTTTTAGATCATCTGCATAGAGGAGGAAATTAGATTCATAAACATCGCCAATGTCATTTATGAAAAGGAGAAATAAAAGCGGCCCTAACACTGACCCTTGCGGCACACCAGACCGGACAGTCACCTCGCTTGAAAACACACCGTTTACACAAACACGTTGAGTCCGTTCAGTTAGAAAAGCTTCAATCCAACGGAAAAAAATTATCCCGAACGCCATATGAATCCAGTTTGACTTTAAGTTTAGGTATTGACACAGTGTCAAAAGCCTTTTTGAAATCAACGTAGACACTATTTTTCGACAGATAGTTTGAAAGGACATCTGATTGATAAGAAAGAAGCTGTGCTTCTGTACTCATGCTAGAACGGAAACCAAACTGACAGTTGGAAAGCAAACGGTTCTCATTTAGAAAATTGGTTAGCTGCTTCCGAACAAGTTTTTCCATAACTTTGCCAATGGACGATGTTAGTGATATAGGACGGTAGTTGTTTGGATTAGAGCGTGCTCCTTTTTTATGCAAGGCTTTGACAATAGCAGTCTTCCAAGCGGATGGCAATATAGAAGTGCGAAAAGATTCTTGGAAAATGATGGAGAGAGGAAGAGCTAGGGATGTGCATGTTTTTTTGAGAAAGAAAGCCGGGATATCATCTGGTGTGGTGTTAAGCTAATTATTCAAGGTAAGAACTACAAATCCCTGATTACTTGGTTGAAAGTGAGGCAGTGGTATAAACTGGAGTATCAAGTAAAAACAAATTAAGAAGTATAAAAACAGGAAAAAAAACAAAAACAAAATTCCAGTTAAACAGCTACGTCAGACAGCAAATAAAGACAAATAAGTCGGTGGTAGCTCGGTATCAACCGGAGTATCATAAACAAAAATAAATCATTCAGTCGAAAAAGTATTATTTCAGACAATAAAAATAGAAGAATAAGTTGGTGGTTGTCCTTCTTTTTCTAGTGATACTTTTGTACACTCTTCACATTTTTCTATTTTCATCTGGTTATTTCTATCACTCCATTCTTGATGAACGACGACTTTACCAGTATCCGTGCTATTCATCACTTTTCTTCGAAGTTTAGAACAATATTTAACTGTCCATTCTCGATCATCTTCACTTGATTCTTGACTTAACAGCTCTGTAGTTTCTTTTGGAACCTCTTCAATTTTCTGTTGATTTGTCTCGTTTCTTTTTTCTCCTGCTATTTCTGGTTCTGTAGATGTTTTCACAGATTTTGCCATTTCATTAAGTAAATCCCAATTATACTCTAACTTTGAAAGCTTCGGATGCTCAATATAAATACAAAATCCTGCGATATCGCTTTTTCCATCTACTACGTAATTGATGACTTGTATCCGGTTATCTCCAATGATTTGATAAGTGAAGTGGCTTCCAGGAGCAGCTCCTCCAGGCGGCTCAAAATCATGACATTTTTCTCCATGTTCATATCCATCCATCTTAATCGATATGGTTCGAGCGTTTACCGGGACATACATCTTTGGTTTCAGCATATAACACTTCTTACCCGTCTCGGTTTTCACTTCTTCATGTTCATGGGGTAATCGATCATACAGTTTGAATACTGTCGCCATGAAATCATTAATTTGATTCATAGCCCAATGATCCTTTTTCAAAACGTCCGATTCAAGATTATTCTCTGTTTCAGTTTTCTCATCGTATACTTGAATTTTTGCCTCCGGGACTACATTCTTGAAGTCATCTGATCCCTTGAAAACTTGCAAGTTATCTTGTGGAAATGGAATCACGGGAGTCAGAGTTATAGGCCCTCTTCGATGAGATTTCCATTTCATATATTTTATATATACAGTATAATATACTTCGCGAGAAAGCATCAATAACTGAAAATAGGAGAAAAAGGTTTGTCAAATTGTACGATTTAACTCACACAGAACACACCCACTGAACCAAAGAATACGAGAACCATGTAGGCGTCTCTTGGATCCGGATTGCCTTTTTTTGTTATAGGTGCGGTTGTGGGAGTGTAGAAGCCCCAAAACATAAATATCTGTGAATTTAACTTGAAAGAAAAAATATATGGCGCGTGACATGAAACTGAGGAACAAGAGAGCTAGGGGTAAAGAGAAGCAGAGATAGTTGAAGAAAGGAGAATGAGACATTGGAAAGATGGAGGAGGGAGAGAGAGCTCTGAAGCAGAAGGGCATCTTTTTCTCCGGATAATCAGGAGAAACAAGAAGGCTTCAAGAAAAACTTTGGAGGTGACTGACTGATAAGGAGTTGGCTGGAACCAGCCTTATTTATTTGTTTATGCTGTTGTTCACAAACAAAAATTGAATTTTGATTCAATTTGTATGCCATTTTATCGCAGCTAAGTATTATAAAAATGAATTGAAGTGCAATATTTTGTTGATGAAAAAAGGAAAACAAACGTAACTTTTGCATAAATTATTTTATTTAAGTTAAAAAATATAATCCCTGAGTATTCAATCAAAACGGAGGCAGTAATATGAACTGGAGATCATAAAGAAAAAAAATTCCAATCAAAGAATTATTTCAGGCAATGAAAATAGATGAATAAGTTGGCGGTTGCTCTTCATTTCCCAGACCTTCCTCTGTACATTCTTTGCATTTTACGATCCTCATATATTTAATCCCATGAACCCATTCTTGATGAACGGCAACTTTGTCAGAATCTATACTTGTCATCGCCTTCCTTTGAAGTTTAGAACAATATTTGACGGTCCATTCTCGATCATCTTCACTTGATTCTTGGCTTAAGAACTCGGTAGTTTCTTCTGGAACCACTTCAATCTTCGGTTGATTCGTCTCGTTTCTTCTTCCTTCTGTTACTTGTGGATTCGCAGTTATCCCCACAGGTCGTGTTATTTGTGGCTCCGTTGATGTATAAGCAGATTGAGCCATACTTTTAAGTAATGGCCATCTATATTCCCCATGTGAAAGCCATCCATTCTCAATATAAATACAGAATCCTGCGATTTCGCTCTTTCCATCCACCACATATCTGGTAACTTGTATCCGGTTATCTCCATACATTTCATAAGTGAAGTGACTTCCAGGAGCAGCTCCTCCAATCGGCTCAAAATCATGACACTTCTCTCCATGTTCATATCCATTCATCTTAATCGATATGGTTCGAGCTCGATTCGGCACAGAAATCTTTGGTTTTATCCTATAATGCTTCTCACTCGTTTTGGTATATACTTCTTCATAATCATGCGGTAGTCGGCTATCTAATTTGAATGTCGAGGCCATGAACTCATTCATTGGCACATAAATACCGTACTCCGAACTCATAAATTTTGAACGAATGCCTGGTTTTTTAGTTGTCCCATTGCCGTATTGAATTTTCGCATCCGGAACTATATTTTTAAAGCTATCTGTCCCTTTGAAAAGATACAAGTTGTCTTGTGGAAATGGAATCACGGGAGTTAGAGTGATGGGTCCTTTTCGGCTGGACTTGTAATATTCATACACTCCGCAAGCAGCCACGAATAACTGAAAACAAGTAATTGAATGTTTTCCGAAATGCACGGATTGACTCACTAAAAACAGAATCGTTAAAGCAATGAATAGGAAAAATAGTGAGAATACTATCAAGGCCGCTACGCCTCCCATTGTTACAGATGCAACTGTGGAAGTATCGACGGTTCCATTTATAGAAGGCATCTGAAAATTGAATTATTGATCTTCTGAATTTAACGTGAAAGAAAAAATGTATGGCGCGTGACATGAAAATGCGAAACGAGAGAGCTGGGGTGAAGAGAAGCGGAGATAGTTGAAGAAAAGAAGATGAGGCATTGCATAGATGGAGGAGAAGAAGGAAAGAGCTCTGAAGCAGAAGGGCATCTTTGTCTCCGGATAATCAAGAGTAACAAGAAGGGTTCATTGAAAACTTTGGGAGTAACTGTCTAAGAAGGAATTGGCTGGAACTGATGAATCCAAGTAAATTTTTTTTGTCTATTACCGCATTGTAATACGCAAATAATAAAAGAGAAACGAAACTTCCTTTCAAATCATTTCATTCAAGTTAAGAACTATAAATCCCTGAGTATTTGATCAAATTTGAGGTAGGCACATAAACTGAAGTATCAGAAACGAAAAAAAATACGATCGAAAAGTTATTTCAGCCAATGAAAATAGACGAATAAGCTGGTGGTTGCTCTTCTTTTTCCAGCCCTTCTTTCGTACACTCTTCACATTTCTCTATTCTCATCTGGTTATTTCTATCACTCCATTCTTGATGGATGACTACATCACCAGAATCCATGCTTGACAACACTATTCTTCGGAGCTTTGAACAATGTTTGGCTGTCCATTCACGATCAGCTGATTCATGACTTAACAAATTGGTAGTTTCTTCTTGAACCACTTCAATTTTTGCATGATTCGTCTCGTTTCTTCTTTCTTCAGTTATTTGTGGATTCTCAGTTATTTCTACAGATCGTGTTTTTTCTGGCCTTGTAGATGTTGCTGCAGACCGTGCCATTTCATGGAGTAATTTCCATCTATACTCTTCCTTTGAAATCCACGGATGCTCAATATAATACAGAATCCTGCAATCTCGCT